>NDXB01007378.1:11343-29753 GCA_002631895.1 Agapornis roseicollis | reverse complement strand
CACAATGGGGAAAAAAAAAAAAAAAAAAAAAAGAAGTTTTTCAGTTCAGAAGTCACAGGTTACAGAGATTGAAGAGAATTCTGTCTCACTAATTCCAGTTGGCTCCTTCATCAGTACAACATAACATGACAGCTTTCACAATACATCACCTTCCTAAAACTTAAATGCTATCTTTCTGAAGTACTGCCAAGATGTTTGGCACAGTTGCCAGTCTGAATTATACTGGCAGACCGCTACAGCACTGACTTGCTCAGAGTAGAATGCTGTTTGGGCAAATACATTTACCCTTTTGCAAAAATCAAAGACAACAGGTAAGTAACAGTCACAACCATGGCACTCACCTACCTGCGATATGTACAGCAGATAACCTTCAGTGATAAAACTATGAGCATCAGCTGTTAATGCTCTAACCTCACTACTTCCAGTGGAGTTTAGAGGCTCTGCCTGATCCTGGCCAGTTCTAAGAAGAGAAAGCCAGAAATGAGCTATTGCAGAACACAGTCACCATCCATGCTGCTGATGTTATGATTTCTAGGACTGATTTTAATGTTTTACTCTATCACCTACAATACATTCAGCTTACCATCTAAAGCTATCTGTGGGTTAACTGGAGTTACACTATTGCCATGGCAGACCACATAATTCCACAGCTTTCAGAGCAAATACCAAATGTTTCAGCAGGCAAGCTCAGCTACTGCTTCGCTGTAGCTGAATGCAGGCTTAGCTTTTTGTGGCATTTGCTGTATGAGCAGTTTTTTATAGAGCAGTCACATCCAAAAAGACAGGATCTGTGCCCAACGGAGCTGAGCACAAACATGAAACTGACAATGGCATCTAGAAAGCTGAAAATACGTACGGGTTGAATTAAAAATGGATCTATATATTTTAATGCTTTATGATTATTATTATTATTATTATTGCTGGTCATGATATTAAGACTCCTACTGCTGCTACAGTGATCAAAAAGAGAGGGCAGTGGTTTGCTGAGAAGGAAAAAAAAAGACACCTTTCAGATGTTGTTTGGGGTTGTTCGGCTTACTCCCATTTCTCATCACCCTACTGGCCTGTACAAATTCACTACCATAGATCCCAGCTCACTAAACGAAATGGTTTAAGCAAGCTGAAGGTTGCTATAGGCAAGTTATCCCTAAATACTTCCTTCAGGAAGTGTCAGGATCTCAGTGAACAGGTAGAGGGGAAAAGAAAAAAAAAGGGGTAAACACTTTTGTGGTTTGTTTATTTTTTTCCCCCAAGGAGAATCTCTCATGAATGTCTACTACCAATAACATCCTTTCCAAAATTAAATGAAGAAAATGAAAGGGTTCTTTATAGCTCCCTGTGCCCCCCTCTCAACCATGACTATTTACTAAACCTGAGAAAATGTTTGTCTCCATTCCTTTCAAGTTTGCTGAGCATACTAACATACCACATCATACTGGTACCTGTTTTCTTGTCACAAGAAATGTGTATGCTGCCAGACTACTGAAGGCATTCTGTGGTTTCCATTTCTTTCCCCTTCCCTCTCTCTAAACAGCACACATCCTCTCTGAACAGCAAGGTCCATGTCCAGTTTGCTCCTGTCACTGCAATGCAGTTGCCTCCAATACAGCTGGCAACTGTCTGCACTTGCATGCTGCCCAAGAGCACTCCTCCTCTCCAGAATTCTTTCTTTAGTGTTATAATCTCACCTGCTTCTGAAGGTCGCATAAAAAGAACATATATATTGGGCGTGGGTTTTTTAAACAGCACCTTTCTTCATGGTACAGGATGTTTTCCTGCATTACACCTTTGTGTTGTTCACATCTCTGGTTCCCAAATAACACATTTCTTTTCTTACAATATTTATTTTCCTTATTTTCACATATTTTTTGTGTGCTTCTATTAAAGCTAACAGCATTTACATATAAATACAAAATTTTAGGCATTTTCCCACCCTTTTGTGTGTGTTTCTATGAACTGTGTAGAAACTTTTGGCATCATGAAGTGTAAAGCTGTTCAAAATTATCTATTTTGGTCATGCTGATGTGTCAATAAATTTATACACACAGAAAAAACTCTGGAAAATGCCTCTATGATTTTTGGAAGAAAAAATACTATCCCTTTACTAACTACTGAATGTTTTGGTGTTTTAGATATGTGTACTTGAACCTATAATCTCCCCTCTGAAAAAGCTTTTGTGACACTGCTTAGAGATCACTTTCTGCTTTCTTGTGGGCTGCAGATTTTCTTACCCTGTTAGTTCTTTTCAGGGCACCTAAATTCTGATTATTTCAGTTTGGAATATCCATTCAAATCACCCCTGCTGTTCCCATGTGGATTTTCTTTTTTAGATTCTATGTCATCTCTTCTATGATTAGAAACTTCCAGCAACAATCACACTTGACAAGCAGAGATTTCCTCACTGAGTTTTAAGTTTTCTGCCCATTGTTGGACCCCAGTCCCTCATATATGAAACATAAAACAACTAAGAATTTATTTAGTGACTCATTTAAATATTTGTCAGCTTTATCATGTAGATTTCAACTAAGTCTGTTTTCATTATTTTATAGACAATAAAAACCTTGGAAAAAAAATTGTCCATACTGACTTCCTAACTATCCATCTCCAGGGAAACTCAGCATCCCTATATCACAGGGTATTTTCAAGGGTTCATTTTGGTGAAATTGCGGGTTTTTTTACCAACAATCCTGACAGATATCAAATGTCCATTTCAGGTTGGGTGTTGCCTATTCTTTGTCCTGTGAGCATTGTTCCTACCACAGACCCTACAGCAAACAAACAGTTGCCACGAGGCTTGCAATTACAGGGTTATCTGTCAGAAGCAATGAAAGCACAATTCCATACATGTAGAAAAAAAAGGAACTTGACTTCTTTCAGTGAACTGTTTGTCCTTCAGCTTTCAGAGAATTGAAAGATTCTGAACTGAAAGATTTCCTTAACACCTGAAGTTTAAGAACAGAGACTATACTAAAAAAAATCAGAGTCATCAGGTGAGGAAATCCTCATGGATTTCAATGTGACCATTAGAAGAAAGAAACTATCAAAATAAGAGGTTGTGACTTGTTCCACAAAAAGTGAACTCTTTTTCTGCTCTCTGCCTGAGGTTATCAAAACCACTTTGAAAAACACTCAGATACTGCCAAATACTTTGCAAATTGCATCTGCCAACCAAAATCACTAGAAACTGAAACCATAGAATCACAGAATAGAATCATAGAATAGTTAGGGTTCGAAAGGACTTTAAGATCATCTAGTTCCAACCCCCCTGCCATGGGCAGGGAAAACTTCATGAGGTTGGCATCAGCCCACCTCACAAGCATGTGAAGGCCCCTCTGGATGGCATTCCTTCCCTCCAGTGTATCACTAAGGGAAGCCTTCCAGAAATTATTTAAATGACATGGAATTATATCTACAATCACCTCCTGTCTCTGGGATGCACAGCAAGTTGAGGCCTTCTTTGTGTCTGCTTTCTGGGATGAGAGTTTACTGGAGCAGAAATTCCCTTTATATTTGTGTCTTGTGCAGCGCAGATAACGTTGCTAGTATTCTGCAAATGCAGCACTGCAGCAGCACATCAGCACTAAGCAGCTGATTGTCAAAGTGACTTTATATACTTCAAAGTTTGATTCTAAAACATGGATGTGATTGGACTTTGGTGCCTTAAACCAACAAAAACCTTTCTGCAGGCTTAAATAGAAGTGAAAGGCATAATACTGCCTGTTATTTAACTTTTCAAACTACAATTTGCTATATCAAGCTAAGTAACTTTACATTTTAACCCAAACAACAAAGGAGGAAACAACACAGTACTTCTCTACCTCTTCATTTAAGGGAAACAATACATCTAGCATAGACAAATTTTTCTTGGCCCCCTTCTCAATGTTTGGGAATGTTAGGACAGTTCAAGACTAGCTGATATGTTCCTTCACTCTTTCACAATATTATGTGAAGCGCTTAGAAGGCAATAAGGAGAACAATAAAGCAAATGAGCCAAACTCCTTTCTCCGTACATTATACATGCTAGAAAACCAAAGGGTTTTGCTCGCACACCTAAACAACCTATGACCCCAGACCATATTCACAAACTTAATCTTTTAGGTCCCATAAGGTGAAAAAGACTACTTTGTATGAAAAACATTACCAGGGAGGCATAAGCTTTAATATCTTTGTCTATGCTATGATTATAATAATGGAGGTGAGGATAGTAAAGGGGAAGAATTTTCTTGCAAAATAAAATGTTGAAGACCCTGTTTTACACAAACTTACCAGTTTCATAAGAGGATTGGACAACTTTTTTGCATGATACATTTTTTAAATAAAATGAACTCTACTGGGTGTCATAAACTATCAGTTAATATTGGAAATGGCCTGAAGGCCCTGTAACAAATGTAACCTTCAGAAATGGTAGCTCAGTCTAAATGCACATCTAACCAACTGAAATGGTCATAATTTAGTAACCCTTTAAAGCTGAGCACTATTTGACACAGAACAAATGGCTACTTTGAGCCTTGGGTTATATTCTTAAACAAGGACTTTTTTGCTTCCTCCTTCTTTAAGATGATTATTAACCATCATTCAAAGCATTTAATAAGCCATTGTTGAGGGAATGAACTGTGAACTACAGATACTCTTGTACCAGAAACCAAACCACAGATGTGACACACAAATACGTTTTGCTGTATTCATATATTATACCTCTGGTCTACAGAAAGCCCAGTGTAAGCTTATCAGAGTTCTATACCAGAGAGTGAGATATATCGTTGTAGCACAATTATTGGACAGATGACAATGAATTGTAGATAGGAAGACNGTGAACTACAGATACTCTTGTACCAGAAACCAAACCACAGATGTGACACACAAATACGTTTTGCTGTATTCATATATTATACCTCTGGTCTACAGAAAGCCCAGTGTAAGCTTATCAGAGTTCTATACCAGAGAGTGAGATAGATCGTTGTAGCACAATTATTGGACAGATAACAATGAATTGTAGAAATTATAGGAAGACAACAGAAAGAACTTTTCATAGCAGTAAAGCAGTCTGATACATTGAGAAAAAAATATCTGTGAAAAGTCAAACAAGAAGGGAGTAGGGATGGAAGAGCCATTATTTTGCAGCATAATACAACTGAAACTGTGTCTGAATGTCCTGCTAAATGCATATATCAAAAAAATATGTCAAATATCCAAAATGTAGACTAAATGAGAAATGTAAAACCAGAGGGTCTTCCTTCAAAAAAGTGGTGGGGTTATTTTTCCTTTACTTATAGTTTGGGTTAACAGCATTAAAAATGAAATGGCAACATATTTTCCTTTTCTCAGGCTACTGCCCATCTTGTAATCACCTTTTGATGTGCCTTGATGGTTGCCTTAAAGAATTAATTGGTCTGACTTTACTTCAGAGCTACATTCCTGTAGCTGAGCTTCCTCGTGCAACAGGTCTTCCTCCCTATCACTCTCCCTACATACTCTTAAGTCCATTGCAAATGTAGCAGATACAGGTTTTTTTATGACATTTCTATTTGCCTAGAAAAACTGAAAGCTTGTCAATTTGTCTCCAAGATTGACATTATGATATCCAATCATGTTCTTAATGATTCCATCTTTATTGCAATAAATTTACAGGAGTTTCTGGTTCTTTCTCTTTAACTGAATTCTAGAAATAATCCTTCTTACTCAAACAGGGAGTCATAATACTGTTATAAAAGTGTTTTTTCACTGAGGTTAATGCTATTTATAAACTGATGTTTTCAATGTATCAAAATAAATAGCTTCTTTGTTAACAGGAATACAAGCAGAAACTGACTGTTTCAAGCTATTGAAGGAATTTAAAAGATACAAATTATTTCCAGAACGTCCTTTCACAATGGCTCTTTCATTATTTCAGTGGTAATCCCAAGATGCCAAGTTCTAGTCTAAAAAAAAAAAAAAGAAAAAAATAGTTCTTCATATCTGGACATTTTCTTGAACATCTTAAAAATAAAATTCTGTTTTTACTTCTCTCCCTTTTTAGCACTTTTCTTTCTTTCCTATTTCTCAATTTTTGTCCCAAGAAAACCTGCACTATCCCAAAGTATGGACTCTTACTGAATGATAATCATGTAAGGACTGACTTAAATTCACACAGAATGAGTTTATATATCTTGCACTTCAGCAAAAGCTGACCAAAGAAAATATGGGGTATTAAGTTTTGACCTAAACTTTGGCATAGCTGAAGTAAACAACTACTTATAATAGCATGGTTCTGAGCATATCACACACCTATCGACTCCTCTGCCTAAAATATTTGTGCACAAGCCTTAGGGAGAAATATTTCCCACTGAAACCTGTTCAAGTTAGGTATATGGCTTCTATGGAAGCATTCCTGTAGTCCCTGCTGTATGTGCTCCCCTTCCTCAGCACTCCATTTGCACAAGAACAGCAAACCTGGCTTTCCAGAGATCTTGTTGCATTCACCATGTCTCATACCTCATAATTCCAGTAACAAAGGTTATATTGGTAACACACATCCAGCTGCCTTTGACTGAACACCTAAACTGAATTAGAAACACATGCAATGCTGGCACAAGCTACATTTCCCTCCTATTTACAAAAAGAGAGATATCTCTACCAGCCATTTCTGTGTCTATAGTCAAAATTCACATTACTACCACTACTACAAGAACTTCTACCTTCATCCCTTTTGTTTCCTAGTAACAAATTATCCGAGATACCTGTGTATAATATTAATGCATATTAATGTATAATATTAATATTAATTAACAAATTAACAATTAATAATAATATTCACAAAAGAAAATGTAGTCCCCATTGCAAAGATACTTTTCTTTGTCTGCATTTTCCTGATTCAGCAAAATAATGTATGTCTAATTCAAAGATAAGTCATTACATTAATTTCCATAGCATTTTTTACATGCTTAAGAACATGCTAGTGCACAATAATCAGGCACAGCAGTACAATGAAGAGTGCACTCCTGACCTGAAATTACTCACTTTTGTACAGAGATTTAAAGTTACGATTAATTACTTAAAATGTAATGACAGAAAGCAGGAGAGGAGATACACTGGATAATCTGAAAAAGTAACAGAATTTGACAGATTCCCTCAGAATGAGGTCTTGCCATTTTGCACGTACGACTATCTAGACCAATTTCACTGAAAACAATCTGTATGATAGAGTTACAGGCACATCATACCATAGCTAGTAGAGTCCAGTCTCTATTTTTTGTGTGGCACCTTGTCAGTGTTTATGTGGAAAGTTATGGTTTACTTGCACCAGTGACACTTCCATGACCACCTGGTTTATTTTATTAATTGCCTTTCCTTTTGGGAGTGATTTCTTAAAAAAACAGTGAACACTTTCTTCCTCCTTGAGCTTCAGGCCATAGTTCTTGCCCTAGAACCAACATACACATTTACAAAAGCAGATGGGGAACGAACACCCCATGCTGGTCTTGCTTCATTATTCATTTTCTGTATAATAGATAGCATTACTTTATTGGTACAACATGGAAAGCCTGATTTGCAAGGGCCATAGACAACCACAGTTCTGGCTGTCTTAAATATCGGCAGCTGTTCCAAGGGGGAAAAGGAAGCGTATGCATAATATTTATGTCTAACAGCAAACTGTGTATCTGAAAGTTACCTAGGATAAATTAGCCTATCTATATGAAAACATTTTGGTAGTTAACCAGTTAACTGCCAAAAAGTTGGTGGTTAAAGCTTTTACACACTAGAGCAAGCTAATTCTCAATCAAGGCCATTGATGATAAAAGTAAATGTGAATGTGTTTACTTGACAAGTATATATTATCTTCGTTTTGCCAGGATGGCATAATGTCAGCAGAGTATAGCCTTAATCTGGATAAAGAAAGATGAAGGAGTTGCAAATATAAGAAAACCTCTAAATGAAATGACAGTTTATTGATGACTAGGCATATTAAAATCTAAATTAATCCAATTTTATCTTAGTAAGCTTTTCCAAAAATTCCACTGTATTAAAGAAAATCAGAAGCACTTAGAGTGAAATAAACCAAAATCAATACAGACCCCAAGGCATCTTCCATTTCATCTTTCTATGTGACAATGGCTACTATCCTGCGAAATATTATTTCCAAAACATTCACTAAGATACAAAGAAGCTGCATCCAGAAAGGAACGTTAGAAATTATTTCTCACCATAGAAACACATTAATAAGCAGAAGTCAGATGAGGTAGATCTGCCATGTACAAGATAGGTCCTATATCATGTTAAGGAAAACACAAATGGGAATTTAAAAAGCAATTACACCTTCAATCTCTTCTTGTGTCTGAAATACAGTCTATGACAAAGACCTACAAACAGATGCATTTTGTGATGATGACACATTGGTGGAAATAAAGTGAAATAGGACAAACAGCTTGAAATACAATTGACCCAACCAGTACCTTTTTTAACAGAACTCAGCGTGTTCAGAGATTAAATGATCCAGCAATCCAGGTGAGGCTGCTTTTACCTGCACATGCAATGTAAAAATTCTAGTTATCTGGGAGTACCCAGATTATTGTTGTAAGTTATTGTTGAACATGTATTTCTCAACAGGGCTATTCTACCCACAGTAAATGAGGCTGGAAATATCAAACATAAATCACAATATCCACATGGATATTAGGAACACAGACAAAATAATAAAAATAAAATGCACTAACTCTACTACAAGAATCACACAGAGAAAATGGCACAGAATTATTATCTGCTCACAGAACTGGCTGACACTGATGCTATCCTGTATCTAACTGCCCTGTTGAGCAGTTCCAAGGCTGACTAGTGTCACAACACCTTAAATTCTGGGTAGTGATAAAATCTGTGGTGTTGCCACAGCATTATTGATGGTATTTAAATGGTTAACCAATTAAAATTCACAGGAGGCAGCTAATTTCAGCAATTGTCATCAGGACACTGTTCAAACATCTTATGCCAACCTGTGGCTGCTTGCAAGAGCAGAAATCTAGGACTAGTAGAAAACTCACAAACCCAGTAATTTTCCATAAGAGTCTATGCACAATCAGCTCCAAGTGTTCATTAGGAACTCAAAATCAAGAAGTACTCCATATCAGTGGAAACCTCCAGAATCTTGTTTTAATTTCTGCATCTCTGTTTTAAAATCAAGGTAGTTTTATATGTTGTATTAAATTGCTGTGAGGCTTCCTAAATGCCTGCATGCAACTAGTGTCCTTTACAAAAGAAAATGAGAAATTTGACCTAAAAAAATCCCAAAGTGCTTTAACCACTGTGTAAAAAGGTAGAAAATAAGGATTCTTCTTTTTCCCCTTTTTTTCCCCACCTAAATCCTAAGTTGGTAGGAAACTCAAGGAAAACAAAACTGGACTATAAAAAGAAAGTGAAACCAAAAATATCCAGGGCTAATTCTTATCTCATTTTCTCAGATAATAAATCCACAAAGTTTTGGCTTTCATCACAGTAATTAAGACCAGATATACAAAGGTGTAAAGGAAACCAGAATACGGGCTGTATGTCTTTTGCTGTTCATTATCGCAATTGTGCAGTGAAGTAGCCAGTGTTATCAAGAGAGTTTTACAGATAACAGAAACAAAAAAAGTATAACACATCAATATGAAAGATTACAGATAATATTTGTGCCTGGTTTTTGCTAAATACTTCTTAGTATATAACTGCCATTCTATACTCTCTTGTATTTTACAAACTGGAACCAGGAAAAAAGAATATTTAAAATTCAAAATTCCCCAGGCAACAAAACAAACATGATCTCAGTTCCTTGTGCAAAAACTAAAAAACAACAAAAAAATCATACTTTTTCATTCTCTAATTCAAAGCCTTCCACACATGCCCAAATCCCATCAAACAATTGAAAGGATCGTATAAGTGACAGCAAAATCACATGTATTATTTACGTTTCCTAAATCAAGAGCACTTCTTTCTAAAGCTCACATTATACTGCAATATCTAGTACATATACCAGCTCTATGTATACTACATAAGTTTATCTAGTCATACTCATTGAATATACGTAGTGCTTTTAGCGTGGAAGTCTGCATAAAACTAGCCTTTTAATTTGGCAGCCAAAGCAACGTTTCTCGCCTCTTCCCCTTGTCCCTCACAATGAACAGTAACATTGCTCAAATTTACTGGAAAATGGCCAGTATTCTGATTTCTCACAGATATGTTTCACAAGAAATTACTTCTATTTACTCACTGATCTATTATAACAAGTGGACCCTAGGAACTCTGCATGCTATCTAACAGTGTCCCTGATATCACTGGTTTTAAACTGATGTTAAACATAATCTTCATTTAACGAGTAACAGCTGTTTGGTTTTGGGTACCTTTGGGAATGGAGGGGAGTAATCACAGTTAATGTTTCATATACCGATTCTAAACAGCAGGTGTTCAGATGAAAGCTGTGGGATTTCAATTTGAAATTAATTCTGAATATTTTCCATTGCTGACAGTGCAACTGTTGCTGATCATTCTAATGGTATCGGCAAGTCTTCTCAACAGTTACCCTCAACATAATATGGATGATTCTCTTCAGCTAAGATTGTGAACTATCTAAACTGCTGATTAAACTTCTGGTTCTGATCTGTGACAAGAGACTGAGCAGTTTTACATTGCATTTCAGTTCATCAGACCATTTTACGTGATGAAATTATTTCAAGCTGAAGTGGAAGGTCAGTTCTGTTTCACATACCAGATGTTTTTCATGTACAGTGACATCACACATTGAAACACCATCAATGTCCTCTCCACCCAGAGAGAATGCAAGCATTCTTTCAGGACATGGAGAACCTCAGTATCTCATCTTGCACCAATGTTGTACTGCTCAGCAAAGAAACAATACAATCCTTTGGCTGATCAAAATGCTTTCCAACACTTGACAATATGGGTTTGTGAGGTGTGAATCTGTCATCAAAACACAGAACCCAGGATGGTTTGAACTCTAACTCAGAGCACTCCAGTCTTTTCACACATTACCCTGTGCAAAAGATTATTAGTATGGACTGTGTCTATTTGGCTCTCAGAGCAGTACAATTAAGTCAAAAGTAGGTATGCATGCTGCTGAAATGCAGAAATGATGCTGCTGATTGTAATGACTAGTAGAGAGAGATGAAGTGTCCAAGTGTTATAAAAACTGTATTTATGTCACTTGCATCCCTGGTTCAACTCTATTCGCAGACTCAAAATGAATTAGTCTATTAATGCACTAGTTACATTTGCACCTTTCCTATGCTCAGTAAAATGCAGAACCTTCAAACAACTGATTTCATTTAGTTCATGCACTTCACGTGAAGGAAGTGGGGTGCTCTTCAACCAGTTTTGGATAAATGCTTAACTAATCCTGTTGACAATTCTAAAGATTGGGAACTAACACCAAATAGCCAGGTCATTGTTAACTCAGTTCTGCTTTACAGAACTACATAGGAAATAGTTTTGAGCTTACAGCTAACCAGAAGAATCACTGGTGAGAAGGAAAGTTTTCATACTGAGAAAACATATGTTGCTGCAGAAATGGCTTGAAGAGTAAGCCAGTATCTACAGCACAAAACAGTGTTGCCTGTTTTAACACTTGCTAAAACTGATCAAAAAATGTGACCCAGGTTCTATAATGACCAGAACCAGAAATAACCTCTTCCTTACCAACCAGAGAATTACAAGATATATCAGTTATAAACTAAATCAATAATTCCATTTATTTCATCAGGAAAATTATTAGAATTCATTTATGAAACTATCACAATTTGTCTAACTACCCAGTAAATACATAATGCTTTGATTTGCATGCATTCTGCATTTTGTACCTCAAAATAAAGGCCATGCTTGGGAAGTTACATGGATGGCCACAGTGCTTTTGACAAAGACATGCAATTAGTAGTTTAAATTGCTGTTCCACTCTATGTAATGACCAAAAATAGTACCTCTGTGCAGGCTTTGTAACAGAACACAGTCTTGAAGACATCATCTCACTATCACCATTAACAATGGCAGAAATATGGACAAAAATAGATGTCTGTCTTAAAAATAAGTACTTATACTATGTATCCCACTAGCAGTCAGACTATCAACTGCCTTCAGTAAAAGTCACCACCAGCCATGTCACAGAAAATCTTGCAAAAAGTTTACAAAAGACACTGGAAATAAGGTTTTAACTTCCTCATGGCAAGAAAAGACCTAGACCAGACCTTACCAATAACTAACTTCAAAATTCTTCACATCTTTTGAACCTGTTTAAGGTTATTCTTACTTCTTTATTTTATTTTATTTTATTTTATTTTTTTTTTTTTTTTTTTTGGTCTTGAGACACTGAACTCAGAAACAAATATACCATACACAGTAACAATTTTCATTACTTACACATTTGCTTTCACTGACTTCAGTTTCTGAAGCAAAGAAATAAACACATATGACAGCAAGTGTTAATTACATAAAACACAGGTGCATGCCTAGCTATGTAATCTTCTTCTCATTACTAAACCTTGCATAGGCAAACTATAGATGCACTGTAGCACACATAACATCAACATCAGGCCAAAAGGTCAGGTCTCACTCAGAGGCATCTCACAACATTTGAGCATTAGACCAGTGAGGAGAATATGAATGAGGTTTTCACAGCAAACAGACAGTTTGGAGGAGACAAACAAACCACGTTTTTGTCACCTGTGTTGTCAGTTACTGCCAGGAAGAAGGGTATTTCTTGACAAATACCAAAAATGGGGTGAAAAGGTGCACAGGAAAAACAAAAATAGACATAAAGCAGGATTTTAGACTGCTCGCTCTTAGTGCCTTTACCTTTACAAAAGCCAAAGATAAAAATCACTGCTGGGATTGTTCTCATAAAGCTACATTTTCTCCAACAGCAAGTCATGACTGTCTTGGGAGTTATAAAGGTAGTCAGCAGGAGCACACTCATACCCTAATCAACAATGGTTTACTTCTTTGCAAGGTAGAAGGAGAACCCATAAAATTACCAGCCATAATACTCCCACAAAGCATCCACAAACTCTCTTCACTTGCTGGCAACAGCTTCCATTATTCTAAAGCTTGAGAGGAACGGTAAACAACAGAAGTGAGGAATTAGTGCATGGAAGAAAACTGAAGCTGACTGAAGATGCCACAGACAGAAAGAGACAAAAGGGATCATCCTTCCAAAATGCTTGAAGAAAATGACCCTGTGGGAAAGCACACAATTCAAATGGGATGGTATCCTTCTTCACCAATTTCACTCTCACTTCATTCCTTTTCTACTCTACCCACTGCATTTTTCAATGGCCAACACTTCACATTTCTTTTCTTTCTACTACCAAGTGCCCTCATTTTTCATTCAATATGTTTCTTTCTGAGCACACCCTTCTCACCTCTATACTCTTTCTTTTCCCCCCTCAAAGACACTTCTTGACTTTTCTTCTGTCTTTAGTTCTGTCACTCCTTTTCCTGTCTTCAGTCTGCAGACTGAAAGAAGTTCTAGAAATGAAGTCAAGCCTAATGCTCAGAGTAAACTCCGGCATAATCTTCAAGTCTCAAACAAAACAAGATACTGGCTTTACTGGTCAAAGAAAGTGAATTGGGCGGATGAGAAACAGAAGCAATATAGTCAAGAACAGAACTTTTATCATATTGATGCTGCATCTCTAGTTATAGTTTGGAGATCACTAAACCTTACTGCTAGAAATAAATACTTTCTGCTCTTCTGCCTGCACACTCTTTTGCATCAGGAGTCCTCATTTCAGTTGAGATTAGTTGAATAAGATTTTTGAAGAAGCAACACGATTCACGCCAAACTGAATAAGGGAAAGGGAAGAATCTCTATATTATAACAAAGCAGGCAGAATGGCATTTTTTCATCTACTTCATGCAACCTTGGAAACCTGTACTATCTGTAAACAGGCAACCAGCACAAAGGCTGTTGGGCACTTAAAGGCCTGTTGTGAAGTAGTCTGGAAAGTCTAGGAAGTGAGTGGCTGATTTCCCAGTGATGTGCCCATGGCTAAGTTACCCTGGAGATAGGGAACTGGAGTTTTAAATTACCTGATTTCTTTACCTGAAACTCCTAATACTGCCAAATACATCAGTGAGCTATGCACTTAAGCTAAGGCACAGCCTCAGCAGGCAAATAAAGCAAAAAGCACATCAAAAGTCACTTTTCATACATCAGTAATACCACCAAATGGCCAAGTCGCCCCAAACTCAATTAGTGCATCTAAATTGGAAATAGCTCCAAATAATTATTTTCAGAAACACCAAGACTGGGCTATTTGTGTTTGTTTAATCATAGCACTGATTAAGCTATCATCAGTGTAGTTGATTCCCCATGCTTAATAATGCAAAACAGCCTCTTAAAATTTAACGCAATGGAGCACCAGCTGCCAGAAAATATGGACAGACTGTCTGTGTAGAAGGAAAACTTGCTCCCTGGGAAACAGTAGCCTTACACAGTTGTTCTTCCTTTCTTCCTCAGATTTCTGAGGAAATGTGTGAGGACACAAAGGCACAACCTGCTGAACTGAGAATATCCCTGTTACAGATTTGCTTTCTGACAGGATAAACTTCATTAAAATCCTTTCATACACAGCAAATTAAGCACAATTGTTCACATACAGTCAGAAGGAACTGGAAAATCAGCTGGTTTAGAGATGCAGTGAGCAGTTAAAAGCAGCTGAGATTTTTCATTCCATTTTTTTAACATAGAGCAATAGCAACTAAATTTAGTGTTACTTCTGTGCCAAAAATAATATATATATATATAAAAGGCAGCTATAAAATCGATTAAAACCTGCTCACATTCTTCAAGTTTCAGAAGTTATCATATGTCACACAATCTGGTAACAGTCCCATTTTGGTCAGAAGCACACATGTGACAGTTTTCTCAAGTCTTTCTATAGCAACTTATCCATTCCTCACTCTTCTCTCATAAGGAAGTCCAATTCTACAGCTCCAACCGCCCCTGATTGGAAACAAAAGCATTTTGAATGCCTTAGTGTCCATCCTCGCCTATCTAAGTTTTGCCTAAGATAGACCTAAGAAACAAGGAAAAGAAGAGTGTTGATTTCAGCTTCCCATCAGACTTCTAATGCTTCAGGAATAAGTGTGGTACACCTCTTCCATTAACTCTTCAGTCCCCAAGCTCCCAGTTTAGGATGAGGGAGGACAGGCCAAAGAGAGACGTAAGATATACTGGGTAAGGAAGATGAAATAAACCAGAATGCTGGTAGAACAAGACCACACAAAGTTATGCTTTACAAATCGAAAAAAAGAAATTCTGAGAGGGTTGAGGTCTGGGAAAGGCATTGTAGATATGAAATATGTTAGATAAAAGCAAAGAGGTAGTGTTTTCCTCTTTCAATGTAGAGACAGGAAAAATATGTCCCTGTAGCTTATACCTGAAGAACAATATGGAAAAAAAAGTATCAGTTTATTCCCTGCCTTTCTGATCTCTTTTTTGGAAATCTTGGGTTCCAAATTTAAACTAGCTCTCACTAGTGATGAGGTGGAGTAAAAAGCAAAATATTTCCCGTTGCTAGAAACTGTCTCTTCCTTTTCAGAGGTTTTGCTTCATGATGGCAAAAGCAGTGAATATACACTAAAAGGAAAATATCCTGAAGAACAGGAATCCTTTAACATTGTACAGCAAGAGAGATGCTGTCGACTGTGCATGGCAACTAAGCCTAAGTTTCTTATTTAACCTCCTGAGAGCAATTCCTACTGACAAGCACTTCAAGGAAAGAAAAAACAACCCACACAACAATAAAAACGTGGACACCAAAACACATAATAGGAATGTTAATGAAGCAACACAAGCCTAATAAAAAGAGCATAGCCACACAGGACTGTTCAAGGGTTTATCTCAACTTTTTGCAATTTGTATAAACAAAACCCCAAATCTTCCTACTTATCTTCTGTATCTGTTTGCTAATGACAAGCTGTGTGATCATCACACAACTGTATGGTGCAGTTGACATGCTGGAGGGAAGGGATGCCATCCAGAGAGACCTTGACATGCTTGATAGGTGGGCAAATGACAGCCTCATGAAGTTCAACAAGGCCAAGTGCAGTGTCCTGCACCTGGGCTGGGGCAATATCAAGCACCAGAGGCTGGGCAGAGGCTGGATTGAGAGTAGCCCTTTAAAGGATTTGGATATGTTAATTGCTGAGAAGGTCAACATGAGCCATTAATGTGTGCTCACAGCCCAGAAAGCAAACTATATGCTGGGCTGCATCAAAAGGAGCTGACCAGTAGGTCAAAGAAAGTGATTCTCTTCCTCTACTCCTCTCTCATGAGACCCCACTTACATTACTGTCTGCAGTTCTGGGTCCCCCAAATATGAAGGACATGGAGCTGTTGAAGCAAGTCCAGAGTTGGGCTATGAAGATAAGCAGAGAGCTGGAGCACCTCTCCTATGAGGACAGGCTGAGAGAGTTGTACTTGTTCAGCCTGGTGAAGAGAGGGAGACCTTACAGCAGCCTTCCAGTATCTGAAGGTCCAAAAACCTGGAGAGTGACTTTTTACAAAGGAATATAGTGACAGGACAAGGGGAATGGATTTAAACTGAAACAGGATAAATTTAGATTAGATAATGGGAAAAGATTCTTTGCTATGAGGGTGGTAAAGCACTTGCACAGGTTGCCCAGAGAAGTCTCGGCTGCCCCATCCATGGTACTGTTTAAGGCCAGGCTGGATGGGGCTTTGAGCAGCATGGTCTTGTGGAAGGTGTCCCTGTCCATGGCAGAGGGGTTGGAACTGGATCATCTTTAAGGTCCCTTCCTACCCAGACCATTCTATGACTTTGCAATAAGAGTGGTCAGATTTTCATCTGTGCTGGAAGATTTTTTCCTGAGCTTTCAAAATATATTTGCAGTAACTCCACTGGGTATGTAAAAAGGACATACTAAGCATTTGGCATGGACTATGGAGAGTTACAGAAGTGCAGATGTAAAAGGCTGATGCCCAGTACGGCCAGAAATACTCTTTACAGAGGCAATGGTGAATTTATTACTTTATAGCAGGTATGATTATTTTGTTACTTTTCAGTAAGCTACATGTTATCTGAGCTGAAGTCAGGGAGATTTCTAGACAAAAATAGGAAGATGGTACTGATGCACTTTAATTTAGCAACTGTTGCCATGGAAATATCTTTCTACTGACTGGTGATGATTATCTCATGTTTGAAATGTGATTTTTTTTTGCACATTCTTCAGGAAAGCAGAGAGGCATGTTTATAGATGAGTAAACTAAACTGTGGGTATTCCTACATTAAAATGCAGGGTTGCTCCATGTACTTTTTAGAAATACATAATTTGTCAAATTTGACTATTAATCACACAAGCATGTTGGTCTCCTGCAGTATATAACTCAATTACCAGAGTAAAGCAGAAGCCTAGGAGCCTTTCCAGATCTCAAATGATCAAGAAACATAATGCAGTTCCCATTTTGTTCCTTTTATCCTCTCACAGGAAAGGAGAGGGACAGAACCAGAGAGACTACCTGGTTCAGCAGCTGCTATTGTTATGAATTTACAGATGCACAGGCTGCACAAAGACATATTTCTGTCCACTGCTGCTGGATTTTTGTCAGTTTTCCTCATATTGGCCTTTATGTCTAAAACTTGTTTTTAGAATCATAGCTCCCCCACAAGCTTAAATGCACTGTTTTATCTTCTTATTTGTCCTAATATTTGCCTTACAATCAATCATCTCTCATCTCTCATCTCACACACTCTTCTATTTTGAAGGACCCAGCTACAACAGAGAAACCATGGGGATAATACACTTAGGTTTGTGCGTGTGTGTGCCTGTGTGTGTGTAAAGCGAGGGATACAAAAAAATTTGGTATCTCCATTCTATCTGACAAACTCTTGGAATGGTAAAGCCAGAAAAGGAGGTTTTCTGCTTTCTTTCCCACTTGTAATGAAAGACAACAAATGAAACCAGCAAGGATGCATACAAAATGGATGGTGGTGACTAGCGTAGCTTCAAATACAAATGGAAAAGATTTCTAATTGGAGACTGACAGGACAAAACACAGAGCCCTGTGAGGAAGTCCCAGCAGCCAAAAGAGAAGACCTATCTGAGAAATGAGACCTGAACGATAGCTTCAGCTCAGAGCAACTTATGCTACTGATAGGCAGTATAAGCATCTAAGAATCAAGGAAATAAGCACTGTACCTTTAGACTTATATATGGATTATTTGTGTTATCTAAAGTAATAATATAAATAGTGGCAGTGCAGTAGCACTCTTTCTCAACGTTTGTTTTTGCCAGTAACTGCAAAGCTATCAAGATGAAGCCTAATGCTGGAAGGCACACCAGTAGAGATATCTATCTCTGGAAATAAAGGTGCTTAGTGCATGGTTTTAGCTAGTTCTGGGTACATCTGCATGTAAGAAAAAAAAAAAAAA
>NDXB01007377.1:30788-48218 GCA_002631895.1 Agapornis roseicollis | reverse complement strand
TTCCCCAGGTCATCCATTTTCCCCTTCTTGAAAATGGGGGTTATCTTTCCCCTTTTTCCAGTCATCGGGAACTTTACTTGACTATTCAGTCCTGCTATTCAGACTGCACTGGTCAGGCATTTGGAAATGCCCAGTTCCCCCTACTCTTTGAGGAGACACCATGTGCAACTAAAATGAAACATAAATAAGCTAATAACTGGAATTGCATAAAGGTGCTTCAGTTATACATGAAAGATACATTCCCCTCACCCTGAGCTGTAATTAGGACTCAAAATTACTTCTAAAAGGAGAAAACCACAGAAAAGTGTTGGGGGGTTTATTATTTTTTTTTTAAATAAATCAAATTACAAGAATCACCAATAGGTTTCCCCGAGAAGTCTTCAAAACTGGATACGGATTCTGCATGAGGAGCCACCTGATACAAAAATAGCAGGAAATGTCTGCTTCAAATCTCCTAAAGTAAATAACCTGTGATCTGCCCTATTGCTAAGTTTGCTTCAACTAATTTCAAATGGAACTGCAATGCACTGCAATGTTACACACAAAGAAGGCAAACCTGTAAGTACCCACAATCTCAAAGAAACAGCACGGAGGTATAGAGAAGTGGAATGAATATAACAGTAGTACTACTAAGCTTTAGTAGTAGTAAGTACTCAAGCTACTAAATATGTATACTGGTACAAAGGAGACATATGTAAACCACAATCCTGTAATCCATGTCCTACAGGGGAGCTAACAAATGTGTATTGAACCATGCCTTCTCCAGGATTATTTGAACAAGCTAAAAATCAGTCATGTTACAGATCCTATGTCTATATTTTTTTAAAAATAAGATTTGGAATTAGAAAGTTAAAAATATAATTAAATCAGAGTAAAACATGTTGTATATTTGCCTGTATATATATATTCAATTTGCCTATATATATACATTCAATTTGCCTATATATATATTCAATAGTTTACTGAATCAGTATCCAGGAACACGTTGGGGACATTCTGTCTATATATTAAGATTGATTGTTCACTGTTGCTTATTTTCCATTATTACTAATAAAGATAAAATAAGCATATGTTTGAAATAAATGTTATTTCAGTTTTACAGAACTTAAAGAAAGTATAGGATCAAAACTGTATGCACTACCCTCCTAGAAAAGTGGTCCATTGCTTTTGGGTATTTAATGGATTAAGTCTTGGTTTTGTGGTGAAACATGATTTTTAGCCACATTGAAAATCGTTTCTTGGTAATAACAGGTTTTCAACAAAATGCCTTTTTTTCTTTTTCTTTTCTTTTTTCTTTCTCTCAACCGCTATTTTGTTTCTCTTTTTGTCACCAGCTGCTCACATTATTACTCCCTTAATTTTTCCTTTTTCTCTTTCGATCTTCCCTCCCTCCAGGTGTTACGAGGCTGGTTTTCAACTGTTTTATTTTGTGGTACATTTCTCGAGCAGGAATTTGTTTCCATCATGTCAGTAGGTTTTGCGTATTTATTGTTGCTATTTTAAATTAAAATAATCTGATCAGATCGTTGTCACTCCTGATAGAGTGGTTTGGGGGGTTGGGTGGTTTTGGGTTTTTTTTTTGGCATAAATATACATGAGATTAATGTGTGACTGAACACAGATTCATTTTACAGTATAATTTCAGCTTTCTACTTATTGGTTGCAATCTTAAGAAAACATACCATCAGCTCATCAAAATCAATGTATTGTTGGAACTTATATTCAAGAATAATTACATTAACATTCACTCTCAGGATGAGTTTGTGCGCTGTAAAAATGGTGGCAAATAATTTTTTCTTTCTCTGTACATGTAAGTTGCAGGTGATCTGCAGACTGAAGCCATATTCATGTTAAGTAAACACCACAGGCTGCACAAGGTATGTGACAAAGCTGCTTTCTATAAAAGCTATTTCATCCTGTAGCAGTGTGAAAATCCATTCAACAGCAATTTTTTTCTCTTCAGTCTAAGCCTACTTGTGGGAACTTCTGGAAGCTTGGTACTCTAGAGAGCAGTAAGTTCCAGTTCTGTAGCATTACAGTGGTCTAGGAGAATTTCTGTCACTTAGTTTTACAAGTGAATTCAGTCATGAATTGATGTGAAACAACCTTCCCACCAAACTGCAATTGCTTTTGGGATTATACAAATAACTATTTCCCATGCTAAATGCACTCCCTCAACCATGTCATTAACAAAATGTTTGTAGTTTACTCTTTGTAGAAATAAACTAATTTTCTGATATTCTTCCATTGTATTTTTTCACATGGAGTAAACAGCCATTAGAACTCAAAAATTTCAGTGATTAAAATGTCATCTTAGAGTATTTTGATACCAGGAAAGAACCACAGACACAAACCTCAGAGTGAATTTTACTGTTCACATAAATAGAAGTTTTTATAGCTGGGGAGTTGCAGAGGAATGAAAAAAGAAACCTGATCAATGAGCGCATTAAATTTGCATCCTTACGCTGATTTTACACTTAGAGTAACAGCACTTTTTCACTTTATATATTTGTGAATTTTAAAGGTAAGTAATCATATACACATGCATATTCTTATGCCTTTAAATATATCTGCTGTTATATCTACATCTATAGATATTTCTGAAATATTTCAAATGTTAATACCATGAACAGTAATGTCTTGATAACCACATTTTTGTTTTGGCTAATTTTTCATACTTAGTTGGAGTGCTGGATTTTGTTGGTTTACCTTGTTTGGTTTTTTAAATTATCATTCTCTAGATCTGCCAATGCTCTTAATCATTTCCCTTTGTACAGCAAGGCCTCAACAAACCAATAATGTCTGCAGATAAAGAATATCTCTGAAGCAACAAAAATAAGAGTTAGCCTAAAACACAACTAAAAATAACCCAGCAGAAATACCATGTTTGATTTCTGAGGCAGATGCATTGGTACCTCCATACTCTCAGCATACTGTAATCTATATAGACACACTCTCAATTTTAATTCACCCGTACAACTATTTGGGCCAAATGCTATGACCATCACGTTCAACAACTGATTCTTGGGCTGAGATGCTTTTATACTCCTTAAAAAAATGATAAAAATAAGGAGTGTATGCATAAAAACCTAACTTAGGCACAGATGTTTAAAAAAAAGTTAAAAGTCTTAATTCAGTAATTCCACTACAAGAAGAATATATTTTAGACCATTTACTTGCAACACAGGAATAATTGTAGTAAATATAATTTTACTAAGTAAAAACATGACTGAGATTTCAGTTTTGTCTACCCCTTGTTTTAACTGGCATTACTAAGAAGGCTGACAAGCTCCCAGCACCATAACAGTGCCTGCAATCAACATCAGCCTGGTTATTCTTCCATTAGATTTTTCATTCTTTTTTTAATTGAGAAGAATGTTGCAACAGAGAAATACAAGTCTATCAAAAGTTAGTCCCCAAAGCCCCAGGACCAGCAACTCAAAAACTTGGTAGTCTTACACTGCCTTAAATTGACTAAGGATAGACTTCTACTACAGCCAGGCTACACAAATCCTTAACACCAGATTAAATGTTAGGAGACTATACAACTCTTTTACCCATCATTTCCTAATAGAGGGGGATTCACATGGAATCACATAGCAGTAGAAACAGCAGGAAAAACTGGTTGTCTAAAAAGCCCAGCTTCAGGAGCAGAATTGCCTCGTGGTCTGTCACAGGGCTTCCTCTCTTGGGCTACATGAGGTTAGGGGAACAGCTTCAAACCTGCCAGATAATAATAAGATCATAATCTCAGTGTTTGAAATTCTCTATCTTTTCTTCTCTGAAAGCATTTATAGGACACAGGGTATCCTTTACCGAAGAAGAGAACATGTAATGATAACACCCTAATGAAATGTTAAATGGTTGAATTATTTTTATCCCAGTAGCTTTATGAGAGGGGAAAAAGCAAGAAACCCCACGAAATTATATAACTCCCAGGAATTATTACAATGCTTGTGCATTACTACTAATTCCACCCTATTAGATGATACTATATCTTTTCATAATGAAGATTAAATGCAGCAGAAACTATATAATGGCAGAACTGCTGTAGATCAAATTGATTCTACCATAAGAAAAATGATCACTGATCCCAAGACGTTATGGAATAGTAAACTTAAATTGTGCCGCTTTTCAAGTTTATGTGACTATGATTATTTAATTTTCCTTTGTGCGTGCTCAAGTATAGCTGTTATGTGACTACACATGAGAGAACCTGAAATTAATTTGTCTGTATAAGATCAGTGACTGTACAAATTCTTATGAAAACTAACATGCCATGACAATAGTAATTTTGATAAAATTACAGCAAGAACTGCAATTCTCTGCCATCTGGCTGTCTCATCATAACTACTTTGATGTGGTTTTTATTACTTATTTACTTACTTCAACTACTTTATCAGTTGTTCCAGAGCTCAGAAATGTTAACTGCAGAACAATATTAAAGAAACAGTGTTGCCAAAGCTTCATGTTAATGCCATACAAAAGTTTAAAATAATCTGCAATCATTTTTTAAAGCCCTAAAAATCATGGATCTACTCCATAAAAAAGACACATTTTACAATTCAGAATTCCAGTATGTATCAATTTCCAGAGTATTCTGATTAGTTTCTTCCAAAGTCTGAATGAACTGTCATTCGCCCTTTATCTTCCTATATAAAACCTTTCAATTATGTTTGGAACCGAATTTCGTATTTACTTAATATACAGACACAATTAACACGCTTCCAGAGAAATACATCTAAATACATTTTCATAAACAAGGAACCCATTTACTTGAGGTCAGGGTATCAGTTCTGTGCATTTCTAATTCAATCATATTTATTCTAAGGCAAATCATCTCTTTGATGACTTTTTATGAATACTAACTAGCCACCATAATTTATTTTCTTTATAAGGGGTGGAGAATGGTGGAGAAGGTCAAATACATCTTTGATCTTACCACCGCAAATTTGCTTGCCTGATAAAGGTCTGATCTGAAAACATACAACTTTTGTAACTTTTATACTGTAACGTTTCATATTCAAATTCCCAAAATGAACCCCAGCATGTCCAAAGCTCACAGAATCATCCCTTTTTTCTAGGAGATATGGATATGTTCCATATCCATTACAGAATTATTAGATCATAGTATGCAATATGGTCAAGAACATGTGCACACTAAGTATCATACAGTACATGATAATTTAGCACACACAGATTTCCTAGAAGTGTTAAACTCTGAAGCCTAAGGCTAAAATTCAGGAAATTGCAGGAGGCAATCAGGTAGCTATCAACTGAGCAGTCTTGTTCTGGTTATTTTTTTGTTCATGTACTCTTTAATGCTTTAGTAGTATTTTGATGCTGCCTGAGAAAACTCAGGTATAAAGAATAGATCTGGTGAGATAATGACAATCAGTGCAATTTCTAGTGAAGACTTATATCAGAAGATCTGGCAGTATTGACATTCTTGTTAAAGCCAACAGTTCACAGAAGGCCTTGAAGGGTGAAATCCTGCTCCCACAGTAGTCAAGGCTAACCAACCCGCATCAGTCTTGATCTGGTTGTGACTTCACCCGTGACCCTGTAAAAGCCCAACTGCACTTTGAAGACCAGACCCTCAGCTGGTATAAACTGCCAGTTCACTGAATTAGTGGAGTGCAGTGAAACTGTAAGAGTCTAAGTCTGTATCTCTAGGTCAAGCCTAAGACCTGTAACAGTGGAAACTCCACTAATAAAGCTGTACCAGTATTGTGAAGCTGGAACTCTAGAAGGCTATCAACTTCCAAAAGAGGAAAAAAAACACACCCCCCCCCAACAGATAGTGCTACCATCAGAAACTCCATGCAGATGGCACAAAATAGCTTAACTGCAATTCACTGGGAGCTAATTTCAGTCATTGCTAATACATGCTGGGTAGAAAATTAGTGTCAAACAACAAAATGGCATGATTTTTTAAAAGCATTTGGATTCAAGTTTCAAATACTCTCAATTAACCACTATTCAAGTTTCCAGATTAAAACATCTCCACTAGACCCACACATCACCAGCTATTTTTTCAGTTTTAAGAAAAAAACATACAGGATGTTGAACATTATTGTTCATATTGCAATAATTACAGTAATTAAACCTATGGCTATATAATACAGCCGTATTTGGCTGGTAACGACTGGACAGATGCAGCATTTTGCTAAATATTTACTTATCTGAGTAATTTTTCTCTGAACACTGGAATGTTTCTGCATGGAAGTTTTCCTTTTGTTCTGTAATTGATCCCTCTATAGCTTTATTATTACAGACCTGCCTGAATAGGCCATGCTACCAAAACTATGGAGATGAAACAATTAGGATTTATTTCCCCATGTTTGTTTTCATAAAAAACTTTTTTCCTTTCTAATCTGAAGACCCCAAAATTAAAAATTATCCAGTGCACCATTGGCACGTATTGGGCAACCTGCAGGTCTATTTCTGAGATAAAAGCAGACAGTGTAAAAATACTTCCAGAAAGCACCAGACCCACTGCTTTGGTAGCAGCAAATATGAAGATTTAAGCAACATTCATGGATGATGTTTTCATTTTCATTTTCTTTTCAACCAAGATTAATATAAAATCCATTAATAATAGACATGTACTCTGAACATCTAAGATGTTAAAGAATAGTTTGGATTTATACAGAGTTAAGACTGCAAAACTGAATTCTACAGGTTTTCTGAAAGTCAAAATGAATTATTTTATTAGAAGGTGAAAAGTTGTTTGCAAGAATAATGGATTTATTTCTTAAAACACTGTAGGTACCAGTAAGCGTGAAGCAATCGATGGGTTGCATAAAATTGGAGGCAGGTACTTGACATTAAAAAAACACATGCAATTTTGGTTTTCTGTTACTGCAAAATTAGAGAGCTTTCTGGTTTGTTTCGCACTTATGCATGCTCCAAAGCTTGACCTGTGTTTATATATACACCAGACAGAATATAGAAGACAGATGTACATAAAAATACTAAAAATGCAGAGGCCAATTAAAGCTAAAGAAAATAACAACATATGTAACTTTAGGACTTTTTAAATATAAGAACTTTAACATTTATCTTTAAGATTCATCTTTAACACCCGTATTGTTGTTCCAAATTAAAAGCATTCTCTAGTCCATGGTTTAAGAGAAATCTCTTTCGGGCTTTTTATTTTCCTTCAAGCAAACTGTGGAAGGATAAATACTCATTAGTTAGGAAGCCAAAAGTGTTCTGATTCTAAACACAATAAACTATTTGCAGAGTGAGGTTTTGTTATGAAAATAATAATTACATGGCAAAAACCTCCAAACAATTATGCTGGGACAAAGCTAGGACTTAGGAGATAATGGATAGAGCCAGCAGGGATTAAAATGTGCAGGAGTTCCTGGTCATTTACTCACTGGAAGATTTGAAAATCAGTTTATTCATGGGAGAAAAATAACCTCTTGCCATCTTTGTGTCCTTGATCATAAAACACACAGAACTTTACACTCTCGGTGCAATACTGAAAGGAGATAAATGTGCATTTAATCAGCTTTGCCCCTCATAGCAGGTATCACTTTGGCAATCAGGAGCACACTGTAAACAGCAAAAATGATGGGAAGACAATATTCCGAGCGGAAAAAAAAGCAAACCCACACGCTTTGCAAAATACTCAGAAAGTCTGTAACCACAGGTGGCTATTTTTGCTGACCTAAACCAATTCCCTAAAACGGTGGCTGTGATGCAGCCAGAACATGAAGGGCATGTTTTCTTTTTAACTCATGCATTCTTCTGTAATGCTGGGGTCTGAGTAAAGAGCACCATCCCCAATAACCCTTCAAGATGCAAAGGAAAGCTCGCACTGACAATCCACAAAGAGGGTGTGTGAAATGACTACCTCTTACTACTGAAATCCCAAAGAACCATTTTTCTTTACACATCTATATCAGGAATTTTATGCATTTCCACTTGAGAGAAACCTGACAAAATGAAGCACCCTTACTGAATAGGATGGTAATTTTCATAAAAGGCATAGTCAAAGTGGTAAAGACAAAATCACCTAAATTCTCCAATTTTTACTTCAATCTGAAATAAAATAATGTGAAATACAGTCATTGCAGGTTTCTTATAATAAGAAACGTTTTACAGGTACTAACACCAATAAGTAATGTATACGAATAATTTTTTTTCCTGACAATTCTGAACTGCTTGTCTTTCATAGGATTTCTTATGGCTATTTACATTTTCACTCAGTGAAAATCAATTACCTTCCTGCAATAAGCCTCATTTGCTACCTTTGAGTATAATAGAAACACCATTAGGATGATGACATTACCCAAAAGAAGGGCACCACACAGTTGGTAGACATAAATTAAGGACCCTTTCACATATGCATTAGAAATACTGCTGTGACTGAAATATGCATAAAATCTGTATCTATTAGAGCTATTAGTGTGTGCTGGTGATGATTTTGAAGGAGGAGGGAGAGATTGTGATCTACTACTTTGACAAAATTATGTATTTCCTTTTTTTCTCAGTGTGTGCCACTGATGCAATAAGCAGAGGCCCCCAGCTGAGCTGCATTTGGAAATGCCACTGAGCATGGTATACGCGCTTCACTTCCCTTTGCTGAAGCAAGACACTGTCAGGAATAGAGTGCATGTGGGCTGCCAAGCCCGCTCCTCCTTCCTCACCCTGACCTCCGCTGCTCTGCGGATGTATGCTTGGGTGAAGGCACCACTCATCTGGAAAACAGCTCCTGCAGATCAATTCATAGGATTTAGGGACATTTAACTTCCATCAAGACTACATCATCTTATTGATATTTGAAGACTAACTTATTACCGAACATTAATGGGACTAACATAAAGGGCTGTGTGTTTGCTTGGAGGGAAGAAACTAATTTAGAGATTCCTCCCTTGGAGCCTGTTAAGCAGAGTAAACTACTTCTGAAGGCAGTTATTTTTACCTGGGCTCTTACAAGCTTAAGCAAAGCAAAATTATAACACAGTATGATGAGTTGTTAGGTATCAAAAATGTAAAGCACAATCCCCTCCTACTTCCATATTCATTTGACATACCAATGAGCTCATTAGGAATAAAGAAAATATTGGGACAGTCTTCCTTATGAAAAGGATTACTGATCATATTTGTTATGTGTTAACAGAAAAGCTGTAGTTAGCTTTCTTTACGGACATATCAAGAACTATTTCATTCTAGCAGTACTTAGATCAAAAAAAGCAGGTTTTAAGCTTGCTCTTTGAAATCAGAAGTTAGGATACTCTCAGTCCTGCAATAGGCATACAGCTGACATTGCTATGAATAGAGTTAAATCAATCAAACATCCAACAGAAATATATAAAAACTTGCTAAATTAGCAAAGAGAGAAATATTTAATATGCAGAAGGGTGATCCAAGAATTCTAACATGCCATAATGAAAAGACACATTAGCAATACAACAAAAGCAGTAACCTGGGGCTCCACTAGGTTAGGCAGATGAAGGTACATGGGCAAAGGCAAACGAAGGACAGAGGAATCAGATCTAGGCACTGTTTCCTGCACTTAGAAAGAGACTCAAAAACCAGTGAACTTCTACAGTTCAGTTCTTTACTCTGACCAATCAGAGATAGTAGTCCCACAGTGAGAGCTTGATACTGAGCAAGGAGGCATCGTTAAGCAAAGCAAATGTGTGCATTTGAAAAGTCTCCCTAAAAATCAAACATTAATGCCATTCAGTTAACCAGATGCATAAAGCTTTTAGTGTATTTGAAAAAACTGAAAAATAAAACAATGAGAATCTTGCAAGGCAAACCCAGAAATCAATAGTAGGGCTATTAAGATTTTTTCAAATGCAAGATTACCCGCTCATAGGAAAAGCAGGATTCTCTTAGAATTCAGCCTATCTGCAAGATTATTTTAATGATGTCTCCATTAAGTCCTGAATTATCATTGAAATCTAAATAGTCAACCGCACTGCAACAAAATTAACATGGAGTATTTCCTAGGTAATTTTTCTTCTAACCTATTTTATTTTTCTGTTCTGCACAAAAATAATGTGTCCATACTTTGTCTACACATTTTTTCTAAGCAAGCTTGAAAGTTCTAGGCTTTTACTGAGCTCTTAAGGAAAATGCAGCAAGGAGCTGATCTTTTTCTATATTTCTTTCCCAGAAAAATAAAGACTACCTACATAAAAGTGATCTTACACTGTGGACACTATATATTTTACATTAAAAATGATGATTGATAGAGGAATGCTCATATCTCTTCAGGTATTTATGTTGTTACGATGTACAGCAGAAAATATGCAGAATGGATGTGGCTTCAGATTAATCATTTAGACACTATACATTTCACAAGGATGAAGGTCATAACAGTTGAGCAAACCATTTCCATCAACATTTTAAATAAGAAGATTATATGATACATAGAATATTCATTTAAACTAGCTGGACAGAATATGTGCAAGATATTGTGGCATTCCGGGAAATTGTCTAAATGAAGAATACACTACAGTGGAAAATAGAGCACTTCTTTGAATATAAAGCAAGTAAAGAAAAGTATTAACATCTTTTTTTGTTTCATTGTCTCAGAATTAAAAGAAAAGCAAACACACACAACTGTTTCATTTCAAGTACAAGCCTTGAATCTATTCAAACCCTAAACTCAGGGGTTTCAAATGTATTTGATCTTTTAAAAAATACAAATCTAATAGGATTCTTTAAAAAAGCACATTAAAGCTAAATGAAAGTCTTCTCAGAAATAAATTAAGGAAATTAATTAGAGTTTGAAATTACACTAATTTCCACTCTTGATTGCATATTTACATACAAATACTACAGAGTACTAAATATATTGGTTTTCTTCCTCAGGTAATTACATTGTTCTGATCTTTACTATATGATCATATCTGAAGAGAAACATTTCTTGTTTTCCTGTTATGGTGTTCTTTCACCTCTAATTAATAGAATGTTTAATAAAATCCTTGACAGATGTCTTTATTAAATGACCGGTGGATCTCAGTTCTGAAGTTACATAGTCTAGCGAGGAATCAAGGGTGGGTATCAGGTTTTTTGGGGGATGGGGGAGGAAATTTCCTTCTATATTGAAAACCAAGATCCTGTGAAATGGAGGAACACCCTCCCTTCCCCTTCTCTTTCATCCCAACCTCCCATTTTCCAAAGTGATGGCATTAGAGTGAGGATGAGTAAAAATCCTTTCAGATTATGAAATAAGCATTCTAAGAATACACTTGCTTTATCACAAATATACTGCAAAGTCCAAGATAAGTACACTTAATTCCAGAATCAAGGAAGAAGGAAAAGAATGCTCCAGGAATTGAATCTTTCCAAAGGATTTGGAAGAAAATGTCTTCTTACATTAACCCTAACTAAAAGCTATATGGCGTGCTTAACCTCTGTGTCATTAGCTGGCTTACTGTTGCTTGATACTGAAAAGGAGACAGAGTTAGAATGGAAATTAAAAATGGCCTTCTCCATCTCACTGCCACTTCTCAGTTTCAGTCAGGAATTATGCCCAGTCCCTTGAATTCACACACAAGTATATACACCACAGAACTAATCTAAAGTGCCAGAGCAAGCAGCCAGATTTCCAGTAACCCTGGGAGCCCTCAAGAACCAAATTCACCAGCTTTACAACTGTTTTGAAGCACCAGGTTAGGCTAGACCAAAAAAGAAAAAGATGCCTTGAATTTAATCTCATTAGGGTACCAAGAACTTCTTGCAGGTTCATACGCGCTGATGTAAAATGCCATGTACAATCTATGAAAATATTTATTTATTTTTTGAAAATAAACCACAATTAGTATTTTACCAAGGCTGAGTCTAAATTCCAACCTTCAGCTCCTTTGCTCTATACAACTGATTTTAACCCTATTAATTTATATCAAAACAAATCTTTCTCAATCAGTTGAAAGATACCAGTGGTAAGTTTAATCTAGATATTTTGATAACTTAAATACTGCTTCCTTAATACACATGTTAATATTTTTCTGGCATTTTAGATACACTGGAGTGTTTGGATTTCAGGAGATTGCCCTGCTAGTCTTGTACATCTGCTACTGCTCATCCAACTGAAGTATTTCCAAAACATTAAACATTGGAGCAGTCACTCTGAGAGGCTTCAAATAGAAAGGAATACTCACAGCAGTATTTCACACTACCCTGTTCCAGTTTCCATTAGAACACCTCTGAATTTCATAGCCACCACAACTTTAGTTTAACTAGATAGTACAGAGATACCTCTTTCTGCAGTGCTTACCAAACTCTATCATTCTTATCAGACCAAATTTTTTGTATATGAAGGCGGAGGGGGAATCAACAAAATAAGAGTGGTGGTTTTTTGTTGTTTTGGCTTTTATTTTGCTGAGCTTATTCTTCTGTGGAATTACCTTACTATTATCTCTACACCTTTTGTGATTATTTAACTCCAGTTACCTTCAGAAGAGCAAGATCTTACAACAAAACAAGCCTCTTTGGAAATCCAACCTGCACAGCAGATCAGTGTCAAGACAGCAGATCATATTTTCAGAATAACTAGGAAAAGAGTATTGAAGAAAAATGAAAATATGCCTAGGCCACTGCTATGAAGAATCAGTACCTTGCAAAAAACCACAAGCAGTTCTGCTTCTTGCCATATGAAAACCAATGTAGATTAAAATCAGAAAAAAAGCATGAAGAGGCACAGCAGTCGTGATCAAAGATGTGTAGCAGTTTCTACAGCAAAGAACAGGAGAGAATATGATTCTTCCGTTTGGAAAGAGAAGGCAGAGAGCATGATGGAAATCTAGATGATGAGCATAGAGAAGAGACTGAGGGAAGATTGTCTGACTGTTCAATATGAGAAGCAGGAGGTCACCAGACAGAGCCAGCCATTACAGGTTGCAAAATAAAGAAAGGAACACACCTTAACAAACGCCTAATGAATCCGTGGAATAGCCTGACATACAATGGTGTATCTACCACAGGATTATACTTTTGAACAAAGTCATGGAGTAAAACTTTTCTTGGGCTTTTAAAAGTCCATGTTACCATGTTGATAAATCTTGAAATGGGTCATTCCAATAACATAAAGCAAATTGAAACATATACGCTTTCAAACATACTACTGTAATATTCATTTTAATTATTTCTACTGTGGATTCATCATGTACACCACAAGATTCTTTTTTTTAATTCTTTTTAATGGACTGGAATAATCTTAACTGTCACCATGAATAAACACTACCACCCCCTCAAAAATCCAAATACATTATCTTCATCTGCCTCAAAACATATGTATACATTGTAGTTCAAGAGATTGTCATGGTATGGTTATCTCACATTCAGGGTACTAATAGGATGATGGAACTTGCTCCTGGGTCAGTGAACAAGCCAAAGCTGCCTAAAGTCAGACTCAAGCATCGAGAAGAGAAAGATGGTCTCCCCCACCACCACTTTTTTTAGAAGAGGAAAATGTGCAGAAATAGGTTTTACCGCTTCTACGCTGCTTCATCTTTGCATGCTCTCTGCTTTCTGTTTCAGCATAGCTGTGCTAGTCATATTCTTGCCTTCAGGCCAGAAGGTCAGAAGCTGAAGGACAACATAAAAACTTAGGCTCTAATTCAGCAATGACACGGAGACACAGTGCTTGTAGGGGAAGAGCAACCATACTGTCAAAGGTGTCCTCTTTGGATGAAACACTGAACAGTGGTCCCTACTGGCAAAGTCAAATGAAAAAGGAATAGAAGCTCCACTATGAAAAATGTATTTTAAAAATGACTGCCATAGAGTTCAGAAAGAAAGGTAAAGTTCTGATAGTTTTGTTCTTTAGCCAATAAAAAATTGGTTTACATCCATCTAGATTTATGGAGGTCTGGCAAAAGCATTTACCTTTCATATCTCATTATTCATATTACAATAATTAGAATATAAAAATCTAACTTATTTTAAATCATGTGGCTTTGTTTAATAAAAGTCAAGATTCATAACTGAACTAAAACATTAAACAGCATTATTTTTTGCTTTCTTGGAGTCAGGTTAAAAGAGACTCTTAGTTGTCACACTTCAGCATTTTTAACTGACTGTCTTCATGTTGGCAGTGGGTTATTAGTGAACAAGAGTTTCAGTTTGGAAGAATTATTTTAGAAGTGTGGTGAAAGACATCTAAAAATTAATTAAGTCAGTGAGCACTAAATTAAGAACAAAGCTTATCTGAAACCAGCATTAGTTTCAAGTCCACAATATTAAGTTTAAGAAGAATAATACTGGATGAAATAAAAATACACCAGTAATCCTTTTGCTGGTAGATTTTGGGAAAGCTGTGCAGCAGACAGAATATGGAGCAGCACATAACAGTTCAGGGAGAACTTCAATAGTTTGTTGTAGGAGATAAAAGTTAACAAGGAAGAAGTCAGAACAAAATCTGATCAAGAGAAATAGAGATATATGCCACTTTTAAGGGGATAAGTCTTCTCTAATTTGAGTCTGTATTTTATTTGCTTCAGATGCTATAATGCCATTTGCAAATTCTTTACTCTCTGTCTACAGTGAGACATTTCAGGGTTTGTGTTTGCNGAAATAGAGATATATGCCACTTTTAAGGGGATAAGTCTTCTCTAATTTGAGTCTGTATTTTATTTGCTTCAGATGCTATAATGCCATTTGCAAATTCTTTACTCTCTGTCTACAGTGAGACATTTCAGGGTTTGTGTTTGCTTTTTTTTTTTCAAGCGGAAAATGCTTCAAAGACATAAATAGAAATTATATTCTGTGAAATGTACGTTTCCCTATACATCCTAGAAAACCTTGGACGTGAGTAACCAGAGTGAAAAATCTGGAACAGAAGAGAACTTTAACTCACAATTCCTTGCTTGAGTATAAAGAAATGAGGCTGCAGATGCATACTCCTTTTGTATAGACTTGAAAATCCTAGTCCCTGTGTTATTTTGTTTGAAGTCACATGCAGGGAATTAGCAGCTGAAGGACGAGATCCTGCAGGATTCTGAGCATCACCAGGGAGGTTCTTTGGTTTTGTGTTATTCTCCAGTGATGTCACCTATGGTGACAAACATTCACAGGCACTTTTGTATTGGAACACACATCCACACATTCAGAAATGCCAACACATACACACTCATTTCAATTGATAACTTCACATTGGGCTTTGAAAATACCACACTACCTTTCAAATACATTTCCATATTCTAAAAGTTGAATAAACTCACAATTTTATTCCATATAGTTCAGGTACATTTTAAGAGTTCTGAAAAACAAAATCTATCTACTTACTTTATGATTTCTCAGTGGTTTTGTGTGGGGAAAAAAAGCTCTAAATTATGAGTAATACCATGACTCAATATGTGGTTACCATCCAACAAGCACTGCTTGGATTTCTCTATGCACTGTACCAGGAATAGTGATCCCTGACTACATCTACCCAACAAAGTTCTACCAGCATAGCAAATCACTCAAAAATGAGAAGAGGCAGAATCTTTCATAAACATGGCAATACTGAAGTTAAAACAGAAAATAGACTTCCATTGGTATAACTTTTTACTTCAGGGTGGGAGGGGAATATTAAAAAACACTACTAAGCTGACACAAATCTTTACTTAGTTGATATAAATGCGTTTGCACTAGGAATACTGTCTCAGTAGGCATAGTACCATGAAGTAATATTGGTAGAAAACCACAATATGGTTAAAACAAACTTTAGATTAACTGTATTTTTTTTTTTCTGTTATCATAAAGAAATTTTTAAACCACATTAGAAGAATAATATATTGGTGCTAGTACAAATATTTGCCAGTGTTTTTCATTTACTCTTTTCATTGAATAGAATATAAATATTTAAGGCCCTATATTTGCCTTACTGAAAGTTCATTAAAGCCGTGCATAAGTATCGGGGCCACTTCCAAGTACTGAATTTTGGGTCCCATAGTTTCTAAGCACATTTGGAAATTTAAGCATAAGCTTAATAAGTAAAGCACTTGTGGTGAAGAAAGGCCTATGAGCTGGAGTTCAGAAAAATAAATGGTTACAATATTTCAGAAAAGACTTGGTTTTGGTAAGCATCCTGGCAATGAAACATAAGATTCCTCTAGAACTGAGGTGAGTCAAAATAATGCGAGGAACTTAGAAAGACACATTTCTCACTTAAATAAGCTGGCGAAGTTATGATGATTGACTTAACTAAGCTTCACCACTGAATCAAATGGGATAAATTTCTATCAGAAATATGGAAAAGGTGCAAACCTATGTAAGTACCAAGAGAGTAATGGGAGTAAATTGAGCAGACAAGATTTTTTGGCTGAATGTCAGAAAAAATATTTGTGAGAATTACTATTATACTGTAGAAAAGACACCCCCAAGGGAGGTGATAGAAGTCTCATTTGTTCAGTCCTTCAAAAATGAATTAGCTAATAAATGAGAAGAAAGATACTTTAAGGAAATAAACCTATCCATGGTGAAAGACTTTTAATATGTCCTATTACATCTTTCTCATCTCTAAATTCTATCATTTTATGCATATGAATGGAAGAGAATAGACCACACATAGCAAGGAGGGAAATCTCAGTCTGTCAGCGGTTTCCCTCCCTGCTAGCTGCCCTGTTTCTTGCCATTCACAACCATTTCCATTATCTACAGATAGCTACAGGAGCAGGGGGTAACACACAATTACAAATTAATCTCTATTATTGTTGCAAAAGCCCGGAGTTGCACTCCAACAGCACAGAGTTAATTTTCTTGTCTTGGGAATAGGGAAATTAGTTGTGCATTTGTCAGTTTTATCTTTGTTGGTGGGGGTGTGTAACCTCAGTATAATGAGATAAATAAAACATTGCTCAGTTTTAATGCCCTAAGACTTTCCACTGACCTGAGGATTACTGGCATGAAGCTTTCTTATAAAAGTTTATTGGCACATACGATATCACAAATGTACCAAATTCTCTCTATTTCAGTCACTGATACATTTTTAACCTTTCTTAACCTTAAGTTTCAGGATTCGCACCCAAACCAACCAAAAAACCAGAACCCCATCTGTCATCTGCTGCATTTAAAAGCTGATCACTAAAGGAATTCATCCTAATTCCTCAGATACAACAATTTCACTGTGCCTCCCAGATATACCTACTTTCAGCAAGAAAAAGAATTATGTAACTACTATTCAACCTAATATCAACCACTTTGTTCTGTAATTTAGGATAAACTGCCATCTTTTACCTTATCTGTTAGTTAAATTCTATTTGGATTATGAAATATGATTACTTCCAAATATAAACTGAGGAAAAACACAATTCCTTTTCTCTCTTCACTTCTGTGAAAAACTTTGATCTGTAAAAATATCCCCAAACAACCCCCTCAAATCACATGAAAACTGTAAAACCAACCTCATAACACATCCCACAAACAAAAATATCTCAAAAACTACTACTTGAAAAAAGGAAATGGGGGGGGGGG
>NDXB01007377.1:13695-27271 GCA_002631895.1 Agapornis roseicollis | reverse complement strand
ATGGCTGGTTTTTAATTAACTCTAACCCAAACTTTTTTTTTATTAACAATCCATCTAATTGGGGGTTGTTGGTGATTTTGTGTTTGGGGGGGGGGGGTTGGCTTGTTTATTTTGTAATATATCATAAAACCCATGAAAAGTTGCCAAGTTTCACTGTACACTGGATTAAAGTGTTATTACCAGTAGAGCCAATTCATTCAAAATAGTTAAGTATGACAAGATAAAAGGAATGAAGGGTACCAATGGATATTCAACACTGCTGCAAGTTATGTAGATAAGAATGATTAGAGGCAAGTTTACAACAGATCTTACAAGAATGTAGAAAATATTTTTATCTACAGTATCCAGAAGTTCTAATTCAATTTAATATCTTGCTTTAAATGGTATAAATGCCAAGCAAATCATTAAAAGAAATGTCAGCTCTATCAGTGGCAGCTGCTCTTACTACTAAAAAAGGAGGGGAAGTGTAAGAGCAGGGCAGCCAGCAAACCCCACAGCGGTCTGCAAAGTCACTAGTGGGAAAAAAACAAAGGCCTTTCCATGCAACTAACACAGATGTGCCCATAGCCAAACTGTCAGAAACAGTTAAGATGACAGCTACTCACAGTTCATTATTTCCTTCTCACAGGTCACTGGGTGACAAGCTGGGTCACCATGCTTTGTCGGCTGCCACAGTCTTCCCCACACCCCTTCGTCCCCCCAGTTCTTACTCCATTTAAATAAAGGTAAGCTGCTCAAAGTGGTGTGCTCACATAAACAAATACCTTCAAATGCTTTCTGCAAATGGGAATGAAACATTTATTGTATTTTCATTTCATTTTCAATTTCCTCTCTGTGATGAGTGGAGAACTGGATTTGTATCTGTAGCAGATACAGCTATTAGAATAATTTTGTCAAAATGTGATGAAAGCAGTTAATGAATGCTAATTTGTCACCAATTCAAAGTTTTAACATTAAAACACTTACATGGCAGATATATCATGGAAAATCATTGCAACTTAGTGAGAAAAGGTTTTTCTTGTAGAGGAGTTTTCACAAATAGAAATTTGAGGGGGTATTTAAAATTAATACAGATTTTCATATGCATTTAAAATGGTGTCAGAAGTTACAGGGACTACATTTCCATAAGGTACCACCCAAACGTTATTGTATCTTGCCCCAGGCACAGATAATGCTATTTAATTTCTTTCTACAAGTTTCTACTCAATAAAAATACTCTGAGTCAAAGGAAGCAATGGATTTGCTGTTTCCCATACATGAACAGTGAGGATGTCAATAAGGATGGGAAGAATATTGGTGGCCATTGATTACCTAGGTAAGTCATGAGTTCTCATGTACTGAGAGATCTATGTAAATTACAGTCAACACAGGTCACTTCTCTATTCATCCATATCCTAAAAACCAAATCATCTCAGCAACTTCAACATTCCATGTCTAACAACTAGCTGATTATTTGACTTTAGTCTGTTTGGGGCAATACCAGTAATTTAGAAAGGATTTTTACCTCGATATTTGCTGGAATGGATAAGTTTTCATCTTTCACATAGGAAATCAGGGATTCAATCGTGTAAATCAGAGACGATGTTCAAGTTTTCGTATCTTACATGCATCATGTACATTTCTAAAAGTATGAGATGCACTAAAAAAAACAACATTGGCAACAACACTGAATAAGATGTATCCAAAGATACTAAGGATGTACCAAGACCACTATGATAGGAGACACACTCACAAACATCAAGTTCATTTCCTTATCAGCTTTACTATCGCATATCACAGGATGATGTACACCTGGTTAAACAGTGTACAGGTAAGAAAGGGGCTGACTGCAGCCTTCAACCAGCGAAAACATATAAGGAGAGAAAGACTAACTGTATGAAAATTATCACAGACAACCTTGAAATCTAACTAAACACATTACTTGAAACTTAGCCCTTTTCTTAAGGGTCTTCCCACAACATCCTACAGAGTAAGGTTTTCTTTCAATGTGGGGCTGACTGCATGCTGCAGTGGCACATCACTCCTCCACATTATTGACACTCAAAATGGACCAACTCCTGCAACAAAAGTCTAGGATACTGAGATATAGCTTCCTTTGAACAGACGATTTACACCTCATTTACTCTTATGACAGTTTCTCATGGGGTTTTTGTTGGCTTTTTTTTTTTAAAAAAAAAAAGGCAAGAAAATTTTATTTATTCCTACATAGAAATTGAACAGTTTTGCAAATCACACAGAATAAATAAAACCCTTTCAGGCACTGAAAGCATTCTACAAACTACAGAGTGGAAGGCGGCAGCTATTTACCAGAAAACATCAGTATTTACCACAGTCTAGTGAAAAATTGCAGTAAAAGAGAGTTTAAACCACTTAATACCTTCCATAACAGGGGTAACTGCAGAAGTTTTGAGTTAGTTGCCATCGCTATTTAATGTCAAAAATTTGTGACAGTAAAATGATGTCATTTTTGTGTTAAAATGCATTTTTTGTATATTTAGTTCTAGTTCAGGAAAATGATTCCCACTTTTAATGGGAAGAGATACATAAAGACATAGAAAGTCAAGCGTTCAGTGCTTAAAGGCTATCTTGACTGCAGATTGCTTTCTAAATCAAAAGTCTTCTCTGCAAGAAGAGGGGGTTTTTTAAGCTTAATATTTATACACTATCTAAGGCTAAAAGCATGGAAATCCATTTGAAGAAATTTCACTTATCCCCTTCTACTTAAATGAAGTGAAAAACTTTGTAGTGACCCTGACATCACATTGCATCTTTAGAGTATAACAATTCAAAACCAAAGCACTGTGGAAAATATGATCTTGTATATAAACCTTCACCTTACATTGCAGAAAACATCTTTTGAAAGAGCTGAATACACATAAACTAAATACAGTATTTATTAGTAGTTAAACCATTTTAAAAAGCTTTGAAGTTTGATTTATCAAAAAGCAAAGTTACCCAAAATACAGGTAACGTATATCTACCTATGCAGTTCCCCCAAAACTACTGATAGCAATTACCTTGGTCATGTCATGGTCTTCAAGCACATTTAGGAAATATTTTGGATACTCAAAACATAATATTTGTAAGATACTATAATAAATGAAACATCAGAAATGCTAGTCCTTGAAGGAGGACCAGAAGAGAAAACCTATGAGTTCTCTAAGGACAATACTTTCAAGGGAAGATTTGTGATAACCTAGATTAACTGAATCTGTTGTTTGCAGTCACCTGTAAATTACCATCACTGACTTACTGCCAGTATTAACAGCAACTTCACCAAGTTCAATTTTCATTCAAAGTGATGTCTCGTAGTCTTTCATCTGAATGGGAGGTCCGTTTTTAAAACCTTCTGCTCTAAGAATACCCAAAAGCTCAAAAATAACTAGCCAAATGCCATTTGCAAAAGGGAGTTTAAGTTATCTAAAGAAAGGCAAGGTCTTTTGCCTGCTGTAAGTAGTCTAAGTCTAAGAACACTACTATTTATCTTTTACCGAAATTAAAATAGTCTCATATTGAAAGTGACTGAGTCACTTGGTATTTTGGCTCAGCATGAGTTTCAGGGTTTTAACAAAACCTTCACCATTTAAGCTTAAGTCTTGTAGCACAAAATGTGCCACAATGTTGATACAAGTCCTGTTTCTTTATGTAATTTGCATGATGCAAGGTTTGCAGATAAAAATTAAGAAGTAAATTTGCAATTACTACCAAACATCATCCACATCAATCTTCAAAATAATAAAGAAAGGGCACATAAATGTCACCCTTTTTCATTAATTTTGGTCAAAATCCCTGTTTGCTTATCAGCCAGAGGGTTTCTGAGATATTTCAATAATATCCAGGAAATCAATCTTACATGAAACTGAAGGAAAACATCTAATGTCATTGAACAATAAATATCAGTTCTGTCAGTGGCTTACCTTTGAGCTGAGGCCTTAGGATGTTTCTCTTCTAGTTTCCTCACCAGTGCCACTGTCAGCTGTGTAGTCTCCCCTAGGGGATCTGCAGGCATTAAATGGGCGTCCAAAGGTCCTGAAAGTTGTTTCTGATTGGGGTTGCTGACATATTTTTGCAGAACCTAAGAGATTGAAGTACAACCATGTAATTCATATATTACTAATTAAAATAATGTATGTCTATTTTTTCAAGTGAGGCTGTTGATTAGCAGGAAACATCAGAAATACAAATAGCTATGTCAAGATGCATCAAGAAGCACAAATCTAGAGCTCTAGTGGTTTCTGTTTAATCCCCTTCCTTCCTTGATTTTTTTTCCCCCACAAAGAAATAAGATATCTCAAAAAATTTGTCCTACATGTCCTGTAAGCATAAAGTGTTCTGAGACGCAAATATATAACATCTTTTTATTTGTTGAAATTCTGTATATAATATATTTGTCTAACATAAAAATATCATATTAAAAAATCAAATGATGTTCTTTATCTAAGGAAGTTGACTTCTACACTGATATTTCTCTCTTCAAAATGTGTTTTTGAAAGGACTGTCTCTGACCTGCCTCTGGCTTAATACTATGACCTCTTCCACTGAGCTGCTGTCTATCTCCTGATAAGCTGCAGACCAGGCCCCATGATGAATGCAGTTTTCTGTCTGGGTCACCTCCTCTCTTTCATTTAGTTCCTCTAGGTAGGTCAGAACAAACTCAGGGTAAGCCTGTAGGAAAGGACAAAGGCAGAGGAATAATGAAGAAAAACATTGGCTATATCAGCAGAATCACGACAGTCTAAACACTGAAAACAATGGGAAAAGTGGCTGGTGTATGTGCACAATGTCACCAAAGTTGTTGGATGTAAATAACTTGCTATTTCATAAAGTTTTCAAAGTCAGTATTAGATAGTGACCTTCTTGTATGTACTAAAGTGAAGAACATTATATTTGAAAATTATATATCAGTTTAGGAATAAAGACCAACACCTCTCAAAATGAAAAGTTCTTATAAACAGGAAGAAACAAATTTTGTATCCTTATTTTTAGGCAATATTTAATTAAGTATAGGTGGCTTTTAGGTAGGCATTTTCATGTAACATATTAAGAGAATTTAAAATAGCATATTCCAAAACCAAGGCACATCATGTACATACACAGTCTCCCTGATGGTTTTGAAACCAAACAAAATGTTACTGCTTTAATTCATCAATGAAATAAAATTTGTTTTTCTTCTTAATACCCTTGATCCTTGCTTATAGAGCAAAGCACCCCCAATAAATAACAAACAAACCACTCACAACACAATGATTACATTCTGTTGGATTTGAGACATTAACATCTCAGCTACTTAACCTGATAATATCCAGATCTTGTACCACAGTTACATGATCCATTTTACTTCTTTGACTCAGCCTGTGAAATGACAATACGGCAGCTTCTCAGATGCTATTTCTATTCGAGCAGTAGTCAGTCCACTGTTCTCATGATGAAATGGGCAGAGCCTTCCTTCATATGAAATATTTTTTTTATTTATAATGAAAATTTTACTTTAAAGTTTAGGACCACTTAGATTTTACTTTAAAATAAATCCCTTCACAGCAAGAGTACAACAAACAGTGGGGTGTTTTTATTTCTTAATGAAAAGAATTCTTCACCAATCAGTAATACTAACTCACCTGCCATTTATCATCTCGTATAGACAATATGTTATGAAAATTTTCTCTCCTGCTTCATAGTTCCTTCAGCATTTTCATTTGGATGTAATACACTAACTTAGATTTCTGGTATATTTTTTAATAGTTGACTGCACAAATAATAAGCTAAGATTCCACTTTTTTAAATAAGTTCTTCCTCTACAAGCACTTCATATTCACATTACTTAGTGTTGCTAAGAGAAGAGATTCTGGTTTTTCTCTGACTTTTCACTGTTTTTGCCCAACCCCATGCCACCACTGCTTCTGTGTCAGCAGCCATGTAATGAATACAGAGAACTGTCCTAAGTTAAAACTAACACAATAAAATTACAGTCATTACTCATATTTGTAGTCTAAATCTAGTTCACTGTGTGGCACACTTGTGCCAGAATACCAGTCAGCACAGAAACTGGTGTGGGAGTCCCTGTCTCTGCTTGATTCAGCTCAAGGGCTATAGCTCTGCATTTCCTTTATGCTGGACAACTTCCGTAAGCATCCTAGGGAACCTTTCTTCTTCAGGAAAGTGAGGAAACAGAACAAACTCCCAGTGCAGAATGTGACAAAAGCATCAAACTTCCCCAAGAAAAGTAATTTCCCAGTTAGGTCAACACTCAAGCAAATACAATACTTTGGAAAGCTTTGTTTCTGGTCTGAAATGTGTTCCACTGTGTCTAGGATACATTCTGCTTTAGTGCATACTACTTATGCTGAAATCTACTGTGAAATACTTGTTCAAAACTCAGAGCATGTCAAATAGCATTATTAAATTCTCTTGCTTACTTTCTAGAATTGATAATTGACTTACAGAGGGTTTTAAAATATAATTTTAATAAATTTACACTTTTAAGTCAGCTATAAGGTTACGTGAATACAAGTACATAACTTGACCTATCGCAAATACAAATATTGTTAAATTGTAGTCTATTGACTAGAAAAGGGAAAAATATCAAGATTTATTTGTTCTTCCTGTGTCTGAATAGTTTAGGAATCAGGAAAACAATATCAGGACTTAATTACGGATCTACATCTTAGAAAATACTTCATGATTTCACTGTGTTTTCAGAATAAGCTAGTGTTCTCCAGCATAAACAAGCCATATGTTGATTGCATAGGGGAGAGTGTATGCATAGAGGAGTATGATAATGGCAAATGCAGTAAGGAGTAGGTATTAATTCCAAGGAAGTGAGTTTCCTTCTCAATCTGAATGTGTCACGTATCATTACACTGTATTATGTTGCTTTCCCTTATGTCAGCTTTTGTTGGCCTACATATGCTGCACCTTAAACTAACATGACACTATAGATAAAGTGAATGTGATGGAAAATAGAGAGAAAAAGGTCATTTTCCAGAGATGTTCTTCTATTTACCAGTATTTTTCCCTGATAAAGAAATACAGTCTAGAACCAATGTTATAAACTCCCCTAAACTTTAGAAATCTGTTTCCTCATGATATACAAAGTGCAGTATTTCTATATAAATAATAATCAGTGCAAAATAAAATATAGTACAGCTGACAATTGTATTTTTAAGTACTGATGATCTGAATTGTTCTAGCATAATTCCAGATAAGAGACAAAAGAATGGGAACGCTGTCTCCATTCCATCAGACTGTTGGAGTTCTGTGAGTAATAAGATCTAATGTCCAGATGAAAGGATGAAAAAGCAGAATTGGTGCTAGAGAAGAGCACCTGGTATTGACTTCCTACTGGAAGGAAATCTTTATATTCCTGTAACTAAAAACTGCAATCTCTCTGTCAATGTGGAAAGGTCTACATCATTAGATAAACTTTAAATTATCTTCCCTACATTAGGTGAACAATCAGATAGTCACAAAACTTAAATCTGTATTCCTAGAGCTGTTAAAGTGGCATCATACAAAGATAATCTTTACCCAAGTTTGGGAATGGTTTTTGAAATTGAAAACCAGCTTCAAAAAGAAAAGGCACTGCACACATATGGGGTGGGGGGATGGGGTGAGGGGGTGGTGGAAATAAATATATGTGTATGTATATGTGTGTGTGTTTATGTATATATGATCCTGCTGCTTAAAATACAGTTCACATTCCTACTTTCTCTGAGATTTAATTAACCTATATGACAGTTTCCTTGAGCCTTAGTAAAAAAAAAAAACATTCATGTAAAGATCTTGAGATTTACTGAAAGCATAATAATCCTGGCTAATTCAGAAGTCCAAATTTCAAGTAAGCCTCCTTAGCTCATGTTGGTTTGTTTTTCTTAATTTCAGTTTTCCAAATTTCTTAATTCTTCATTAGTTTTGACATAGTATGGTGGTCTAAATAGTTTCTTTCTAAAGTGGCAGTTGAACAGTTGTTGCTTCAATAAATGTAATTTTAACAAGTCTTGAAATAGAAACTGTTCTTGCTCTGTAGTTTCAGGGTGTTTACAAAAAACACATTTCTGAAGCAGTATCCTACATCTGGCAAGAAAGAATTCTTCACATGCCAATATACAGACAGTTGCTTAAGGATATAGCAGCCAGCCAGAATCATGCTTTTCTGACTTGCATAACACTTGCTTTAAAATGTAAATAAATCAAAACTAGGTTCAATACACAATCTTATTCATCTGAGACATGTCTTGGGAATGACTCACAGAGGTAGAGGTTATTTTTTCTCCTAAGTGTCAGCAAGTGACAGATGTCAATGACACCCCATGCTATTTTTCTACAGGGAGTACCAAGAAGTAGAAATATACAGACTTACTACAAATCTTGACATCTCTAACAGTCCCAGGGTATCACATCAGCCCCTTTAGGTTATTTCAATTTGATCTACATATCCATGAAAATAAAAATCAATGTGCCCAATGGTCTAGTAAAACATTCATCCTATCCTATGCAGTCATTTCTTTTCTGTAAGGTCCAGGCATAAAAGGCGCAGTGACCCTCGGAGCTATGCCAGTGGGAACAAACACGTCTTAGCAAATGATCTCTCATGCTGAACAAGATAGTAGGTATAATCTATTAAGAAAACTTTCTCCTTGATGCTTCTGCAGTGGCCTAAGCCTGGTTATAGCAAACCTTACATTTTTGCAGGTGCTTTTACAGAAGGCACACAGAAAGATAGTAAGTGGATTCTTTTAACACTTTTGAAGGATACAGAAGGTTATCATCAATATCTAAACCTAAAATGTTGTTGAGTGTTTTTAACAGTATAATCTCATCACAACATAAAGATTTCAGGTTACCAATAGAGAATCTAAGAACAATTCAATGACTGAGGCAAAAATATGGCTTGATACTAGGGCAAAAGGTTTTGATATTGAATTTTAGATCCACCATGTTATTCACTATACAGGTCCCGGGTTATAAAGTCCTCTGAAATTAGCAAGTTTTTCTTCTATAAACCAGCAAATTTGGCAAGATTCACAGATATAATCGGGAAACAGTCAAATAAAACATAGTATAAAAGAGAGAGTAGTGTTGAAGATAGGCAAAATATTTATGTACCTGATGTATTCCAGGCTGGAGGCACCTTAAACAGCCCTACCGAAACACAACTTACTCGCTGTAGGGTCAGAGTAAACTTTGAGGCATGCAGAATATATTATGCAAATAAAAACAGATTAAACACTACTCTTTTGGTGGGGAACAAGGAAGAAATATAGGCATGGGTCCTAATCCAAAATAAAATGGTACCCTTCCACTGACTCCAGATTCCTACAAGATCAAAGTAAGCATTCAGGTCTGGAAACCAAGTGCTGAACGCCACATGTAACCCATTTATTTTTCCATATTTTGAGCTAGCCAAGTTCTTAAGAGATATAAAGCACTTAAAGTATTTAATATGTATTATGATTCAATTTTAATTTTGCAACTAGTTATCAAATTAGAATTGATTCCCAGCAGAATTTAAATATCAGATGCCAGCTATCAAATATTATGTATTATTATAGTACAGATTGCTTACTATATCAGAATTAAAAACTACCAAAACCAAAACTGCAGATATTCCAAGATTATCCAAGATACATGCATTATCTCATACACAGAAAAGCTTGTGCAGATGTTGAAGTATACAGGAAAGGTACTCTACTTATGTTCATCTACAGATGTGCCACTGCCACCACCAATTTCAAGTATAATTGGCTGAGCAACAGTGAGGCAGCTCTGTGCAGCAGCTTAATTCAGCATCCTTCCAGCCCTCGATGAATGGAGAAAGAGAAAAAAAAAGGTGGAGAACTACCCTGAGGTCATCCGACTCATTGCCAACTTCACCGTGACCAGCCTGCAGGTACAGAGTGGTTCTTCTCACCCTCGAGGGGTGCTGCTTCCCTTTGCCTTCTCTTCAAACAAANGGGGGGGGGAAGGGAAGGGAAGGGGGGTGTTGAATAAGTTAAAAGAACCAGAAAATTCAACAATGTGTCACAAATAGAGAGGTCATTATGCCTGGATAACCCAGGATATTAACAGTTGCAGAAAGTGAAACACTATCCACAACTTAGCAGTCAATGAGCCCTGCTCAGAACCAGTGATCTTCTGTACAACAAGGGTGGCATTTTACAGTTCAGTGCAAAATGGAACAGACCCTTGATATCTTCATTTGTCCTTTTTCTGTGCATATTTCACAGTGCAACGATTTAGGGTCCATAACGTGTCACTTGTTATAACTACAGAGTTTACTTGAAATATGTATGCACAGGAAAAAAAAAGTTCAGTGAACTGCAAAGATTGCAACAAATCTACAGTCTTTGAGCTAGTACAAAGTTTTACTCCAAGTCTGAAACAATGCTGGTTAAACAAAGCAAAAGCCCAGTCTGAATTGCTTTTGTTTCCAGTGTGTACAATTACCGCAGAAGTGGATCACTTGAAGCTTTGCTAGAAGTCAATGGCTCAAAAATATTTTTCATTAAAATCCATTAGACAATAGCAGAAGCTATAATAAGAATATGATTAAAGTTTTGGGGTCTTTTTTCAATATTTCACTACACTGTCTACAGGGTAAGAAAAAGTTAGGAATGGAGAGGATTGTTCTCTAACGGTGGTCAGTTACAATGACTGGCATCACTGCAAATCTCAGTCTTTAAAAAGTTACAGTAGAAAATGCCACTAACAGCTATTCTAGACTGGGAATATTGTATTTCTATAAACACTTTCTGCTTGTACATCTTTCTGCAAAATCACAAATAATCATTCTGAACCACTGATTAAGAGGGAACTTAACAAAAATACCGGTTTGCAAAGACAGGTTATCCTTTCTAAGAAAACCCTGCTGTATGAACACAGCTTAATACCTGGAAATGTTTCAGACAATGTTATAGAATCATAGAATAGTTAGGGTTGGAAAGGACCTTCAGATCATCTAGTTCCAACCCCCCTGCCATAAGCNATCCTTTCTAAGAAAACCCTGCTGTATGAACACAGCTTAATACCTGGAAATGTTTCAGACAATGTTATAGAATCATAGAATAGTTAGGGTTGGAAAGGACCTTCAGATCATCTAGTTCCAAACCCCCTGCCATAAGCAGGGACACCTCACACTAAACTGTGCCACCCAAGGCTTCATCCAACCTGGCCGTAAACACTGCCAGGGATGGAGCACTCACAACTTCCCTGGGCAACCCATTCCAGTGCCTCACCACCCTAACAGGAAAGAATTTCTTCCTTAGATCCAATCTAAACCTCCCCTGTTTAAGTTTGAACCCGTTACCCCTTGTCCTGTCACTACAGTCCCTAATGAATAGTCCCTCCCCAGCATCCCTATAGGCCCCCTTCAGATACCAGAAGGTTGCTATGAGGTCTCCAGGCAGCTTTATTTTCCCCAGGTTGAACAGCCCCAACTTTCCCAGGCTGTCTTTGTATGGGAGATGCTCCAATGCCCTGATCATCCTCATGGCCCTCCTCTGCACTTGTTCCAACAGCTCCATGTCTTTTTCATGTTGAGGACACCAGAACTGCACACAATGCTCCAGGTGAGGTCTCACGAGAGCAGAGTAGTGGGGCAGGATCACCTCCTTTGACCTGCTGGTCACGCTCCTTTTGGTGCAGCCCAGGATACGGTTGCTTTCTGGGCTGCGAGCGCACACTGCAGTTGGCTCATGTTCATGTTCTCATGGACCACCACCCCCCAAGTCCTTCTCCGCTGGGCTGCTCAAAAGAGCGGAAGATAAATAAATGCTAATTGAAGTTTCCCTGTGTACTGTAGAAGATCAGCAAAACTTTATTTTGTTCAATTAAGCATGAAAAGAAATGTTCCAGCAACATTCAAAACCTGGACCAAATGTTTTGTAAGTTCTGATAAAGTCTTGTATCTGAACTTTCAAAGGGGTTGCATCTCATTCTGCTATCTAAGGCCAGAAATGAACACATTGTGAGAAGTTTTTTTCTGAACTGGTGTCTTGACTGCAACAGAAAACATTAGAAATCATACCAATGCTAGTTTCTGGCATTTTTGCCATGTGTTTACTTCACCTAAGTCCCAGAGGTCCTGTGCTCAACCTTGGCTTCCAGTTATATGCTTCCTACATGGGTTGCTTTCCACAATTTAAAAAGGCTATTAAATCACAATTAGTATTTCCATTACACAGAGACTATTGGACCTTACTCAAATATGATAAGGACAACAAAAGTTGGAGAATCAATTGAGGCATTATGCTATTTATCACTTATCTTGAAACCATAACAGGACCTGTGTTGAAAGACAGACTCTTACTCAAATTTATATGACAAGACAAACAATCTATTAAAATGTGTTCAATTCATTTTGCACACAGCAGAATTAGATACTTCAGCACGTGCCTGTTTTTTTGGAGGAGATTGGATTAGGCCACTTCAGAAGTCTATCAACATCAACTTGATAGGATTATTAGAAACTAAACAAATTTGCTTTTACATGTCAAACGTACTGTGAATCTCTCCCATAAGCCATATGAAAATACAACTAAACTCAGTAGACTTAGAAAAGCCATACACTGAGATTTCAGGTATGGACTTCATATGGCCACAGTTATGTGGGCTGAAGAAGAAGGTAGCTTCCATTTAGGACTTCTCAGTAAAAAAGATCTATGAATAGCAGGGATAAGTTGGAGTTTAACTAAACTCTGTAAATCACTTGAGCACAAAACTTTAAGTATTATACTCCCCAGAATGAGGTATTTGTATGATTTCTCCTGTAAGTCTTGACAGAAATCAAACCTCCAAATAATAGTGTAAGACCATCCCAGGCTAAACCAGCTAATTGGTTAAATACTCCTTCTGCTGACTGAATGATGTGCTACTTACAGTATCACCATCTCCTTTCAGATACACCCATGCAGTACAAGTAGTTTATATTTAACAATAAAGTTGGCAATATGTTAATGTACTCGATGAGTGTGGAAAGGCTCTGTTGTTGCCAGACCTTTGACTTGAACTTGATAGGGTTGATTTGGCATTCAGTGACTGGTTACATTCATCAAGAGGTGAAGCTTCACAACAAAGATAATGTGGTGGAAGCAATTAGTATTCAGAACATCCATAATAGGCCTTTGGCATGTGACTGTGGGCTAAGGAAGGCTTTAATGATATCTTTAATAATATCTGGTATGTACATTTGAGGGGAAAAAAAAAAAGAAAAGAAAAAAGAAAAGAAAAAAGCCAAACCATATCACAAGCCCATTTTAATTTTATACTGACATATCACCTGGTTTTCATGTAGGAATATTCTAAAATATACTCTTATTTAATCCAAACTGCACTGATCTTCAAAAAAGAGACATTCCAAGACTTTTCTAAGCTTTCTAAAAGGTTAAATACATTTGCTTTCAAATAAAGTGCACGATAGAGTGACAAAAGGCAGTTTTCTCATTTTCTTCTGGAATTAATTTAGGATTCTTAGCATTTGCAATTTATGGAATCATAAATTCAATCATATGCAGTGAGGGTGAGTCAAGAATAGGGTGGCAGCAGTAGTAGTCATTCCCTCGCTTCCCCCCCCCCCCCCCCC
>NDXB01007377.1:0-13662 GCA_002631895.1 Agapornis roseicollis | reverse complement strand
ATCTTATTCTCCAACATGATCCCTGCCAAGAAATAACCAGTAACTTGGTATCCAAGACCTGTCTGGACCCTTCCCTCCAGAATTTGAACTCCCATTTGACTACGCTCCCTCTGCTGTCAGTTAGGAGAACAGAAACCCGTGGATGACTTGGCCATGAAGGCAGTTCAGCTAAAGGTACATCACAAGGAGCTGGTTTACCACATATATGCATTGCTGCTGAGCAGGAAGATCAGTAAAAGGCAGGATCAGATTCAACGTTTCTAGAAAACGTTTCACCAATACAATGCTTTCATAAGGGTTTGCTGGCAATGGAGAAGGGGATAAAAAAAAAAAGGGTCAGAGAATCAGGTTGCAAGGGACCTTAGGAGTTCTACTCCAAAATCCTATTCAGAGCTGAGTTGACACTGGACACAAACCTAGCTGAACAGTGCTTTGTCCTTTCAGATCTGGGAAACCTCCAAGGATGGAGATTCCATAACCTTTTGGCATCTTGTCCCAGTGCTTAATCATCCTTAAAGACAATATTTTCCATCTTATATCATGAAACCTCCTCTTTCAATTTATGACCGTTGTCTTTCCTTTTCCTACCATGGACCTATGAAGAATCTGGATTTATCTTACTAGTAACCTCCTTGATAGGTATGAGAAGGTTGGCATTAGGTGTCTCCAAATCTCCCCTACTTCAGAGGCTGACCAAGTTCACTTTCCACAGCCTCTTTACATTCTCTCTAGCCTCTTGTCCATTTTGGTGGCCTTCTACTGGACTCAAGTTCTTCCTTATATCGTTCTTTCTTGTAAATCTAAGTGTATATATCACAGTAGCTACAAACAGTAAATATCCCACACAGCCCTGCAGTGAAAAGGTATAGTAAAAAATTAAGACAAATATAATTAAGAGAACTCCAGGTATTAACTACATAGCCTCTACCATATTTTTCTAAGATTTTCATGAACCTCATAGCAATAAATACTATGAACTTATAGCTAGCTGATACTTGTACTATAAAAATGAATTATTAAAACTATACAGAGAATAATTTGTTCTCAGAAGGAAACAAGTTACTGGAGTTTTAAAATACCTCTTTGGTAGTTAGGAAATGAGAGAAAGTGCTACTAAAGAAAGTGAAAATGTGAGAATATAAAAAAAATATAATCTAGCCTATATTTTGTTTTCCAATTAAATGAGAGAAACAGAGCTGAATCAGAGGAAAAGATTAGAAATCTAATAATCACATCCTGATTTTGAACAAGAGATAGGTTGACTTAAAAGCCTAGAATCAAGTGAACTTTGCACTGACTTATACCTTTCTCTAGGCAAACTTACCGACCTATGGAATTTGTCAGCACATCTGAATAGTTGGAAAGATATACTATAAGTGAGCAAAGTTTAAAAGCAGATCAGAGTGGCAACAATATCAATCAGATTGTTGTTCAGGAATTATCTGATACTCAGTTTTTTTTTTTCTATTCCTTATGGTATTTACATGGCATTCATAAAGACAATTATTTGCATTAAATTCTAGTATTATTTTCAATTATGCCTTTTTCAAGGCAAGATTAAAGTTTCCAGTTGGGTTTTTACTCTTCTTATGACTACTTTGCCATCAGCTTATACTTCCATGACCGCAAGGCTTAGATGCCACAATTCCTTCCAAGCACAGTAAAGCTTTCCTCTGCCTACAGGAAAAAAAAACCCAAAACCAAACACAAAAGCCAACTTCCTCTGCCCCTCCCCTGGGAAAGCTGGCTCAGATTTCCTTGCAATATTATAATTATATATATTATACATTGTATGTAATATGTATGATAATACACTTCCTTGCAAAAATAGAAATGGGAGGCTTGTTTACACTAGAAGCATTCCAAGATAATTTTTGTCCTCATGGTGACTTGTACTATCATTACACTGGCAAAATTCAATAAACTCCCTTATGCTATACTCTTTCTATGATCCAATTTATTTTCATGAGATTTGAATGACTTCAAATATCTTAACTGTTCTGTGAAGCACAGTTAGTTAATTAATTTTAGGTTAAAAGGCTTTAAACTTCCGATATTTCATTTAGTGGTTGATCATGGGGCAATTCCCAGGAATACAAAGAGGCATCATGATTGTGGCAGAACATAAAGTCAAGATTATGCTCCTCTTATCCCACTTGAAATGTTTAAAACTGCAGAACCAGAAGAAATCACATCTGTAGAAATTACTCTAAACTTCCTATTGAAGGACTTAAAGTTTTCAATTTCTTTTGCATTTCCTTCACTACCAGCCCATAAGAGTCAGTGACATGCGGATTAACTGAGCTAGTCAAAGTTGCAAACAAAGCTGAAAAAGCTTGTGAAGTTTCCAAACAGCAAGAAAAGTTTTATTGTGCCACACAAAATTATTACATCACACATTACAGATAGTGTGCTCTTATTTTGAGCTTCCTTTAAGCATAAGAAACCCACCAAATTCTCCTTCAATAAAATTATAAAACTTTGAAATGAAGGTAAAATGCATCTAATAAAAGCATACAGAATAATAAAAAAAATTAAATAAATAAGGGTTTGTTCACTCGTTTTACCTAAGTGAAACTTTGTAATGTTAAAAAGCTATTGGTTGGGGAAGGGGGGAAATGTCAATAAAGAACGCCACTGCAGTCAAACAATATTATAGGCAAAATACAAGGCTTTTTCCTCTTATTTTAAAATTAATCCTAATAATTTTAGCTCGATAAAGTATTCATGGCAAAGGGCTGAAGCTCTATGGCGATTAATCCATAAATAGGTATCTTTTCATCTATTACGCTTTCTTCTTTTCAAATACCTTCTTTCAAAATACCTTGGCCAAATGGTTAGACATAACATGCAACAGTGCAATAGAAAGTTTGTCTTGAATTATCCACAAACTACTGAAAATTGCTCACTATGAATGAAATTAGTAACCTTTACAGAGAAGTTTAAACTGTTCTGTTTTCTGCAAAAGACCAAGAACACAGAAGGGTACATAGTAACTCTTCTAAAACTCTTAGCAAAAATGAGACTGCTGAACTCTACAAGGGTAATACTTGTCCAAAAACCCTACAACAGTCTCTCCCAGCCCCCTCAGAAAAACCAAAATGTATGATAAAGTGCTGAGAGATTACATCAGCTGATGGTTGTCTATCCCAGCTTGCCGGTTTATAGATGATTCTCAGTGACAAAAGAACAACAGGCTGTAATTGTCAAGGTTAGTTACAATCCCAGGCTTATGCACAAGGATTATACATCTTGAATTCTCCTCTGCTGGAAAGGTTTTACTTGGGAATAAAAGACTGAAAGTAACAGCCAGGGGCTCAGCTCTAATACCTAAACCTGAAGATGTTTTTAAAGTATATATATTCATAACATGTGTCTGAGCCTTTTCCCTCTGAGTGTAATCCTCTTAGTGCTTTCCGTACCTCACTGAACTTTAAGATTCTGAAAATAAACACACTGAATCTGGCACCTTTACCCTGAATTTAGCTTTAAAGAGTCTCTCTTGAAGATACCACATTACAATTGATAACAGAGTTGTTCATTTCAGGTACCTAATTGTTGGATGCTTTTAGCCTGTTTTCTAATATCAAAGCCACAGGATTTAAGCAAAATTTCTGGCTTTAAGTTTTTATTAGCTATTCCTCTTATCTTTATAAATACATTTGCACTAGTAATATTCAAATGCTCCTGAACATAAAATGGCTTTGAGAGATACGAGATCACCGTGAGCTGTGATAAGATATAAAGCCACTGCATAATGAGTAAACAGTTACTGGTTTGTTTCCAAAACAAAGCTGGGCAAAATTCAAGCCTTCAGGTCAGAAAAGTACTAATCCCTCCTAGCTTCTTCTGCACGCACCCTTCTTACATCCCACCAAGAAAGAGAACTAACAGTTCCAGTGCTGTCTACTGAGGTGTGTAGAACAGCAGAAGCAGATGAGGTATTTATCCCACAGCGATTTGGTTGCACTGATCAGCATGGCAAATTGCCGTGTAAAGACCCTGTAACCAAAATCATTTAAATTCCTTTAAGACAAATGAACTGGCTTGTCCACTGTTGAGTCAGGAACAGGCATATAAGTGGAGTTCATCACAGCTCATGTCAGACATCTATGTCTGAACCAAGCCAGCTCTACCGCCAGTTATGAGAAATAAGCACCGATACAGTTCAATAGCAATGCAAGACTTGAAAAGGATATATTTAGGCTGTTATTGCTGTAGATAACTGACTTTTTTGGCTACTACTTAAAAAAAAATCAATATGTATATATAATAATGGAATTATAGATACCAATTCTGCAAAAAACATACATTTATGTCTGCCTATTCTAACCACATAAACACCCTCCTGACATTGAATGAAGCTACTTGTGTGCTTAAAAGTTGACCAATTCGAATGTGGATGTGCAAGCACTTACAGCATCATGATTATGCCAGGTTCAAAAGTGCACATAAGGCGTTAAGAAACCTAAGCAGCTTCTGAGTTAGCATACTGGCATTTTTTTACTTAAGATACGTTTCAGTAAATGTCAAAACAAGTGCCTTTTTCCAATTCCAGTGGACAACTGAACTGAAATAGCCTACTGAACTTTTGCAGACAGGAATGGAGATGGTCTTCCTATTTACTGAAGGACATATCCTGTTAGATAAAAGGATGCAATAAATCAACTAATTTTTGTACCTATTGAAACCATGAAAAACAGAAGTCATAAGGTAATATTGCACTACATTGTTATCAAGCAGCACATTCCTAGGGAGATCCACAAGGCCAGTTTTAACAATTGTTTAAATTTTGGGGTTTTGTTTCATTTCTTTGTCTCTTTCCCCCACTCTTCCTCTAAGCCCAATTATTTTCTTATATCAGAGGACTTTGACAAAGCAGGAATTAATGCCCTTGTCACAACCAATCAACAGATAGGCATTAGGATTCAGAGAAGTTTTCATAAAAAACTGTACCCCCGTTTTCAGCTGCAGTCACTCTGTCAAAGGTCAACCTCAGAACATGATTTAAGGGAGACCTGGAAATAGAAATAACATCAAAGCTGACCTTTGAGTAAAAATCAAACAGCCAGTAATGAGATTATATGTACAGAGCCAGTAAACATAGCAATGAATGTGCAGCAGGGTGAGTTAACACAGGAAATACTAACACCTATACTGCATTTTTATATGTTGGACAGAAAACTAACAACCTAACAGCCACTTAATGGCATTAGTTCAGGTACTTCCAACTCAGATACTAACTTTCTCAGCAGCCAGCTTTTGAGGGGTTTTTTAACCTATAGTTTATAGGGAATAATTCAGTGTGACTAGTAGCTTAGTACTAGGTACATATTGGCACAGATAACCATTTGCAAAGCAAGATACTTGGACACCAATAAAGGTGATGGTTGGCTACTATTCCTAAGCATTCTAACCATATTCAGATAAAATACTGGGAAATTATGCATATTTTACTATTACTTACGTCAACTACAATAATAAAAATCTCAATGAAAGGCTATTACTGTTAGATGACCTATTATGTGATTACATATCTGAAAGCAGTCAGCCACTAGAAAAATAGAAGTAGGAACAAAGTATATTCTTTTTTTTAAAGGATATTTGTCTTCAAAATCCATTGATTATTTGGAGATACAAGTCACAGCCAGGACAAATATCAAATTCAGATACTTATGATATATATGATATCTGGAAAAAAAATTGTAAGTCTTTTCCTTCAACATTTTCTGCTGTGTACCTCATAGTATTTTGTGCCTAAATGGTCTCCATTACAGTGGCATTTATTTTCCTGTTGTCAATTTTGGTATTTTATGCAGATAATCAGAAATCAAAGTTAACTGTCTGGGGGCTGCTTGGGTTTTGGGGGAAGGAGGCTTTTTGTTTGTTTGTAAGTCTTCTTTTCTCCCTGGCTTTATTTGGTATGTTTGGGGGTTACTGCAGAGGTATTGAAAAGGCAGCTCAACTTATGAGCCAAACAAAAATACTTTTAATTAACCCTGGTGAAATTAGCCAGTATAGTTGTCAGTTTGACTTTGCAGCAAGAATTATTTAGTGGGCTGAAATGTAACAATGTAAAAACCAAAAACTGGTATATAAAATAAAACATATCTTATTTGCACAATAACTGCCCTTCGAAGGAAATCCATCATAGATTGACAGGGACGGGAGAAGAGTAAAACTGCTTTGGCAATCAGACTACCACAACTGTTCATTATTAATACCCAATTATTAGTCCACCTTCTATTTTCCATTAAATTATGAACAAGTATATCTTCTTGGTTTAAAGCTGTCATTGGAATATTGATGTCAGCATAGCATAAGCAGTCCTTTTCTGTTGTATGAAATACAAACAGGCTTATTTAAGGCAAAAAAAGTAAAAGGAATAACAAATTTGTTAGAATCTTTTCTGAAGAATGACAATTTTTTTAGCTTGATGGAGAATTTACCCAGAGTATCACTGAAGACAGATTTAGCACCGCATTTTAAAAAACATCAATGAGCTCTATCACTGGTGCAGGCAAACAGCCAGATCACAGCCAGACTTTTAAAGGTAACTCATTGCCTAAGGATGTAGACAGGTGCCTAGTAGCTTTTTCAAAGGCGCATAGTCACTTAATACATTTCATTTGTAAGCAAACGTCAGCATTTCGAGGATGATTCTGAAAACTAAACAAAACAACAAGCCAGCTAGCGTCTCACCTTGAAGCACCTAAAAACCTTTAGTTCTCATAGTGTGCCATGTAAAAGGAACACTCTACAAAATTATTTGCTTCGCTATTTCTTCTTTATCCTGAACTTGGTTTCATCCAAAATTTTAAGAAATTAACTTAGTTTGATGCTATATTTCATTTTTACTTAGCTTGCAAGTAACAGTGGGGATAATCAGTATATGAAGCCGTTTTACCTTAAGAATGCATTTTATATATTCCAGCCAGAATGCAGTAAAATAGCTTTGAGGCTGACAAATCACAGTTAAAGAAACAGAATTATGACTTTTATTTGGGATAATAGCTTAAATGTACTCTAACATTAAGAATCAAAACAACATGTTATTTCCGTATGGTAGAAAGGACACGCAAATCCATGTAAAAGCTTTCCTGACATGTTGGAACTCAACTGTAAAAACACCAGAGTCTTAAATTTCCGTAGTTATGATCCAATACTACCCATAGCTTTTGTTTTTTCTTTAGGGATATGAAGGCTGGTGTAGTTATTATTTGATATTAAACAAAAGATATTGGTATTAATCAAAAGCCTGTACGTAACTGAAATTCTTTCACTAATCCATTGACATATCACTCTCAAAGTTGAAATGATTTTAAGGATTTTTTCAATAAAAATTACAAAACCTAAATTCTGACTGTAATTTAACACAATCTTTGTAAAGTAGAGATCAATAAATCTAATACAGCTTAATAAAAACATCCTAAAATGCTAATGCAAACAACAGCAAACTCATGAGCCTTCACAACCAGTTTAAGACATAAGTCTGGAAGTTTTGTTTCAATATGCATAACTATGGTACTTCCGCATGATCAAAACACGCAGCACAGCAATGATAGCACACGTACACGTTTCTTTAGGAAATCAATTATTCTATGCAAAGAAGGATATACCCAAGGTATTAAACACCCACTAACCATGATGAGGACCTAACACAGCTTGGAGCTATCCTGTGGAGGGAAAAGAAAAAGCTTTTCTAGGCCAATCTTTATAAAGCTTTACCAATTTAGCTTGCTTTCTGCTCTCATTGGTGCTTAAGAGGTTAAGACTTTATTTGTGAAAACAGAGCCAGAGTTGGGAATCATGTTGTTTGCAGCTCCCTAAGTCTTGCTTAAGATCCTTTTCAATTACCATCCATTTCTCCTTTAAAAAGGGACAAAAAAAAAATAGAGGAGTGGAAACAGGTCAGGGCAGTTTGTGACAATGACAGTGTGATGGGCTTGGATCCCCTGTGGTGTTTCCATCTGCTATCATTAAGGTGACTATTCAGACATGAAAAAATCCCTCTTGCTGTGCTGACAGGCAGGCATCAAGAACGATGACAAGGCATTAGGACAGAAAGTAGAGACACAGGGATGTCATATCCCACAAACAATCCTGCCTCAAGCGAGACCTCTCAAATTTTATCGGAATTTAAAATAAAAATCAGAGGGCTTTTACCTGGAGCTTATCAAACTTCCCCTTGTGTTAGATTGACAGCAAAGGCGCTGCTGATGGCCACGCTCGCTCCCACCTGTCGTTCCTATTGTAACAAACCCAATTTTTAAATATATTTGGGGATTTTTAGGTATTTTTTCCCCTCATGCTTCCATACAAACAGAGATTTTTTTTTCTCATCCTTTTTCCTCGAAGAGCCGGGCAGGAAGACCTGAGGTGTGAAGCACGGTAAGCCCCGAACGAAACCTTTGCCAAGTCGCGCCAACAGCAATGAAAACAGCAATAAACACACCAACCTAGGCGAACACCTACGGCCAGGGCAGCCGCACCTAACGGGAGTTAAACGGGAACGGAATTCTCCAACGGGCGCGACTGCTTCTCCCCGTGCAGAAGAGGCGGCGGCGGCAGCAGCAGTAGAGTGCGGGCCTTCGCCGGCAGGGGGCGCCGCAGGACCGCCGCCGAGGCCCGCGCCACGTGCGCGTCCGGCTCGTGCCCGCGCTGGACCGCCAGCGGTTCGATGACGTCACCGCGAACGTCATTTCCACCGTTCCCACCCGGGACCCGCTCCGCTGGAGAGCCCGGGGGCAGTTCGGCGTGGCGGTGTCGCGTTCGTAGACGTCGCCCTTCCAGTAGCGGCACCTGGCACGAACACGGGACTCACCACTCCACTACCTGGAAAGACGATTCTGAATCTATCTGAAGTCATCTCCCTTTGGCCACTCGTTCCTGGCTAATAAACAGGTTTCTCTGCAAACACTGCGCACTCTTGGGACATGGCAAACTGTCATCTCCCCTTCTGCTCTGCGTTTGCTTTTTTTTTTTCCCTCCAAAGCCTTCACCTCTCCACCTTTGTAACAGCTTTCTTTAGCCATTTGATGAATCAGCCTAGAAAACTGATCCTTTGGTTGGTTTTATCTCGTTTTCTTAAAATATAACAGAGAACTAGGCAGTAATACATGGACAAAGTGCTGATGACAGGGACTACTTAAACAGATTTGTCATCGGAAGTAACACATGTATATAACCATACCCAACTTTCCTACTCACACTCCATTTTCCCACTTCATTAAATCGCCAGCTAATCACATCTAGCTGAGGCACATTAGGAACAAATACTAAGGAAGGAGAAGGATGATTAGGTAGAACGATAGATAAAAATCAATATATTACTTACATTTGATCTCACTGGAGCTCAAGAATTGAGGAATGTATATAGACACACATACATGGGCTTCCTTATTTTTAAATAATCCAGCTACACGTTGATGGAAAATTAAACACTGGAAGTGAAGAGTAGACACCAGACAATGTTTCCCAGACTGTTATACCAATTGCCTTAGTATTCTGATAACTATGACTTAATGAATATTAATCAGTTCAAATCAATCTTTGAAATAACTGTTACTCATGGGAAGGCAAGGATAATATTGTAAATAGCTGAAGCTAACATTTAGTGTTCACTGCATCTTGCATGCTTGTTCAAAAGTCTGTACCAATATGAAAGATACATTTTATTATTTGAAATACAGGTTTTTCTATGAAGATGTTTTTAATTTACATACCATATATATAGAAGTAAAACATTATGGATAGTGCATTTTCCTCCATCCAGTTACAGAATGGAGGCATGGCAATTTAAATTTCAGCCACAAGTTTAAGAGGAGCTCTTGCTTCATTTAGAAGAAATGAGATTTGTAAAGTTAAGTCATTTAGTCCAAACTAATTACTTAGGATTTTTCTATATTCCTTAGGATGAGATAAGCACCTACCTGAAGCAAGTCATGCTGATTTTAGGATAAACAAGACATTTTTGTGTCATTCTCTCTCTCCCCACATTGAGAACATAAAGAACTTAGACAGCTAGCTTATTTTATGGACTTCATTGCTACTAGCAGAGACTAGAACCCAACCATCTATCACAGTTTCTTAAATAAGGAGAACTGTAGCATGAGTTTAAATGCAAAAATATTAATTATATTTTGATTGTAATGAAAACTCCAGAATTGAGATATATGTGACAGACATTAAATAGAGATGCCACAATCATGGTTGCCAATACATCTCATTATTGAATAATGAGGAATTTTTGTCTTTGAATTAGCCACACAAGGCACATTTGTGCCTCATCTTTGCAACAGTTGAGCTTACCTGATACCATTTAAGTCCTCTTTCAAAAAACTCACAAAAGGTTCTAATGCATCCTGTAGCACATTTCGACATGTATTTTCCATGATAGCCTTGCATACAGATGTCTTAGCAACAAACTATTCAAGAGACAATGGGAAAAGGCATAAAAATACCCCTTCTCATGTCAAAATTTTGCCAGATTAAAGATGCAAGGCTTATTGAAAAACAAATAGTTTTATACATGTTAAAATGAAGCCCAGAAGAAAGCAGGAGGGAAATCTAAATGGTATCTATAAGAATACCCTGTGCTAAACACAAAATCAACCCACTTGTATAAGATCCAACATAAGAGCTACACTGCTGTCATCATCTTAATCAACAGGATTTCAATTGAAAAATCCTTTTGCTAGCATCTAAAATGGCAAACATCTCTAGCAGTGGCTACGGACATCATGTTTAAGCAGTAACAGAGACAGAGGTCTTAACAAGCCTCTCCAGAATTTTGGAACAATCGAGTATGAGGACACAAGCTCTATCAGCCAGTATTTATGGGCAGAGGTCTGCAACCCTTACATACCTTGACTGAGCTGGGAAAGAAACCATGTTCCTTTAACCCCACCAGGTAGCTCACCAAGACTGGCACTGAGACCTAAGCTGAGGAGGCCTGGAATGCCAAGCAGGTTGCTTAAACCTCCAGAGGCATATCCAATTCATTATTGTATTCCTGAAGAAAGTGACTGAAAACAGCTGAAGAGGAAGGAGAAAGAAAAGAAGATTTCCCAATGCTACTTATGGGAGGAGAAGTAATGCCCCAATAGGAGGAGGTATGGGATTGCCAAGTGCTCCCTTGTCTCCCTATTAGACAAAGCTTACTTTTTCCACTGTGAATGCAGGTTTGAAGATGCTAAACGCTAAAAAAAAGGAAGATGAATTTGCAGAGTGAGTGGAAACCAAAGGTATGTCAATAAAAGCAAATACCCTGGCAAGGAAATTTACAGGGAAAGAGAGCATGTTACATACGGAATAGTAAAGAAGCTGACATGAACTTCAAGAAACCATCAAGAAAAGATCAAAGTGTAAATAAGATCATAGGGGTCCTTTTTTGTTTTTGCAACTTGTTTTATGTGTCTTTTATGGATGGAGGAAATAAATAAAGAAACTTTCGTTTGAACTTTAATCAACTCTTAGATTCCAAGAACAAAAGGGCTTATAGGCAGCAATCCCTGTTGCTTCAACAAGAGAAACAAGGGGTTCCATCCCTAGAGACCCCTGCAGTAAAATGTGGGATCACTAATCTACAATAACATGGGTTTCATTTACATTGAGCGGTACATTGACTCCCTATATTAAGACAAGCTTTATCTAGCAGACAAAAGTTGAACAAATCAGGCATGTATTTTTTTTCTTTAAAAAGCAGCATGTATTTGTATGGGCTTGGTTCTTTTTCTTTTTTCTTAGTATAAGTACATAGTGACATGACAGATTCTTTAATACACAAAAAGCTGCAAAGTGACTGGTACCTTTCCAAGGGAAGGACTATACATCAAGTAGACTTTGGGACTTACATAAGAATCACTGGGGAAAACTCTAAGCACAGCCACCTTTCTTGGTTTTGGTCTCTGAATTGAGCATCTAAGAATGATGAACAGTATCTTAAAGCATCTAAAGATGTTCATATGAAAGGTATCTTTAGTTGTAAACACACCTGAAGAATTTCCCCATTAGTGGCAGACTATGTAAAGTACGAGACAACCTCTATCTCAAAAGATTTAACACTCTCTAACCTCTTTGTTACTGCCCTTCAGCTGCAATATAAGTATTCGAGAGCTCTTGAGTGTTTCTCTTCAGTGTGGAACCGGTTTGTCTAAGCACACACCATTGTCCCCGGCCCCATCCAACCCAGATGCTGTTGGTAATCAATAGCAATAGCTATCTAGCATGTAATGTTATGCATCATGCGACATGACTTTGAACAGATCTACTTAAAACAAACCTGACACTAATGGGTTCCAAGAACAGACTTTCACTATTTCCAGTAGTGGTAGGGCAGAATTATAGTAACAGTGGCAAAGTTGAAGCATTTCTCTAGTGAAAGTCAGTAAAACAGCATAGGAGAAACTGTGCTGCAAACTAAAGAACACTGATCAAAACTGAACACTGCTGAAATACTGTCAGAAAAGAAACAACTTTGAATTAGGCAAATATGATTTTGACAGATATGCATTTTTACAGAATAATCCCTTGAAGCAGTTCTTGGATTAGCCTATTCACAACTAAAAGGGTGTCATTTGTGAATGGAATCATTTCACCTAAGAAAGGTTCTTATATCAACTTTGGACATAAGTGTAGCACTTATGGTGAAATTCTTAAGCATTAACTTGAAGAAATAAAATTAAACTACAGAAGTCCATAATGTAATAGAAGAACCTTTGTTTACCAAAACAATTATGGAAATACTAAACAACTATTCCACAAAAGCACTGTATCAATCTGCCCCTGGATGTCTAAATAAGTAGAAGTGTTCTTCCATAAACAAAAACAAAGGGACAAGCAGAATGAAATAAAAAAGCCCCATTGAGGAATGAAAGAGAGCACAAAACATCAAATCAGAGTATTTTAAGAGTAACAGCTGCACGTTCTTTCCGATGTTACTGAATATTTGTTGAATTCAGCAAGGAGCTGCTTTCAAATATCTTACAGTATGTGTTTATTAGGTTGTTTCCCCCCTCCCATCAGATTCCATTCAGTGTAGTTTGCTCATGATAACTGATGTAGGAAGGCTCACATGTCAGTTTTCAGTTTATCTGGACTTTTTGTCAGCTGGAGTAACAACTTAGTATTTTGACCTGATAAAAATTTCGTTTATACACNCCCTCCCATCAGATTCCATTCAGTGTAGTTTGCTCATGATAACTGATGTAGGAAGGCTCACATGTCAGTTTTCAGTTTATATGGACTTTTTGTCAGCTGGAGTAACAACTTAGTATTTTGACCTGATAAAAATTTCATCCAGTTTATACAGGAAGTTGCACATATCCCCAAACACAATTTAAAAATGAATCTTGCACAGAATTTAGTGGTTTGCTGGAATCTATCACCATTGAAGAAGTCTTTCAGAGAAAAGAGAAATGCAATGCTAGCTTAAAGATATTTTCAATCAAGAGCTCCAGGAACAGAGCTAGCTTCCCCCAGTTGCTTTCAAAGGAGATGAATTTTCAACATGTAACAGGAATGCTCACTAGCTTTTATGGGTGATGGTGTCTCAGTCATGCCAGAGCAATTTGATTCAAATATAATTCTGTAATAGAATCATAGAATCATAGAACAGTTAGGGTTGGAAAGGACCTTAAGATCATCTAGCTCCAACCCCCC
>NDXB01007376.1:114826-130943 GCA_002631895.1 Agapornis roseicollis | reverse complement strand
AGGGGGCCTATAGGGATACTGGGGAGGGGCTCTTCGTTAAGGACTGTAGTGACAGGACAAGGGATAATGGGTTCAAACATAACAGGAGAGGTTTAGATTGGATCTAAGAATTCTTTCCNCTAGCAGCCTTCCAGTATCTGAAGGGGGCCTATAGGGATACTGGGGAGGGGCTCTTCGTTAAGGACTGTAGTGACAGGACAAGGGATAATGGGTTCAAACATAACAGGAGAGGTTTAGATTGGATCTAAGGAAGAAATTCTTTCCTGTGAGGGTGGTGAGGCACTGGAATGGGTTGTCCAGGGGAGTTGTGAGTGCTCCATCCCTGGCAGTGTTCAAGGCCAGGTTGGATGAAGCCTTGGGTGACATGGTTTAGTGTGAGGTGTTCCTGCTTATGGCAAGGGGGTTGAAACTAGATGATCTTAAGGTCCTTTCCAACCCTAACTATCCTATGAGTCTATGATTCAATGATAGTTCAGACTTGCAATATTTTAAAGTTCTCTTAATAAAGGCAAGGTCTTCAGGAACTGTCTGAAGACAAGGTATTTGGCTAACACCATGGAGAACTACGTTGAAATCTGGTCTGCCTGATTCAGTGTAGGAAAAGGAATTTCTCTTGATAGGAATATTCTAGGACAATGTTGTAATCATAAAAATATTTCTGTTCTCCGATTAATTTCCAATATGATCACAAGTCTTGTCATGAAATATTAAAAAAATAAACAAAACCCCCAACCAGTGCAATTCTCTAAAGGAGTGGGTTTGATATGAATGCATTTTATCTGAAAGTTGCTGAGCAGCTGCAGTTTGGGATACCAAGTTAGAACCAACACTTTCCACAGGAGATGAGAGATCAATGTTTTCTTTGATCTAGGTGATGGGACAGACAACAGCCTCAGCAAGTTTGTAAATTACACAGGCTGAGAGGTGTGGCTGATATACCACAGGGTTGTGCTGCCATCCAGAGGCTGGACAAATGGCCCGACCAGAACTTCATGAAGCTCAACAAGAAGTTCAGAGTAGAACAACTGTGGAAGAACAACTCTGTACACCAATACATACTGGGGGTCACTGAGACAGATAGAAAGCAGCTTGGTGGAAGAAGAGCTGGTAGTCCTGGTGAACACCAGGCTGAACACAAGCCAGCAGTGTGCCTTTGTGGCAAAGAGGGGTAACTGTATACTTGGCTGCATTATATAATGCACTGTCTGCAGGTACAGGCAGATGACTCTTGCTCTCTACTCAGCACTGGTGAGACCACATACTGTGTCCAGTTCTAGGCTCCCCAGTACAAGAAACGCTTGAACATACTGAATAGGGTCCAGCAAAGGGCAGTGAAGATGATAAAGGGATGGGAGCATCTCTCCTATAAGGAAAAGCTGAGACAGCTGGGACTGTTCAGTCTAGAGAAAAGAAGACTCAGGAGGATCTTATTAATGTATATAAATACCTGAAGGGAGGGTGCAAAGAAGAAGGGGCCAGGCACTTTTCAGTGACAGGAAAAGAGGCAACAGACTGAAACACAGAGGTTCCATCTAAACATCACGAAAGAGCTTTCGCTGTATGTGAAATTGCTGACTCAGGTTGCCCAAGGATATTCTGGAGTCTCCATCCCTTGGAGATGTTCTTAAACTGTCTGAACATGGTCCTGGGCAACTCAGACTGGGTGGACCTGCTTGAGCAGGGTGAGCTCTAGAAGTTTTTGCATCCATGGGTGCTTTGGTTTGTAGCAGGGACACTTTCCAGTAGATCAGGTTATTCAAAGCCCCATCCAACCCAGCTTGAATCAGTCATCTGAGCTAGTCGGCCACATTGGCTTGGTAGGCAGGAGAGAGAGATTATTTCCTCTACAGTTTGTCCCATTTGGAGACATCTTAAGGACAATGGTGTGTCTTACACCCTGGAAGCACTATTTTTCCACTGATGGTAGAGGGAAGCTGAGTGAGTTGTGAACTAGACCCCAAATTTCTAGATGTCTTAAAGCAAGAGAAGTAAATCCCACTCTTAAATGTGGTATATTTAAAGTCTGAATTACATTAGTATTTTTTACAGTCTTTTCTATGTCTTAATTATATCTCTTTTCAAAGCAAAATTAAATCAGCACAGATTATTGTAGGATGCCGATGACAGCGGAACAATGTCCCTGTCCTTCCTTTTATCTGCCTCCAAAGGCAACAACAGTAAGTTTTCTTTTGCAGTTATAACAGAAGCTAAACATGCATAAACTCAGTATGGCTGCATAAACAAAAGGACTTGGAGGATTATAATGAGCAAATATCACTATATGGTTGGGTTTTTTTTTTCTGGAGCTATGCAATGTAATTCTGAATCTGCAGATTTTCTGGTATCCTCATACAGTGTAATGTCCTCTATGCTTCTTGTCACTGTTAATGGAGAAGCTGGAAACTGCTTTACCCATCAGTGAACAGTGTCCTTTCGAGCACATTTCTGTCTTTACAAAAATGTGATGATCTTTGCCTTTAAAATGGGATTATTATCCCATAAGCATTGCAACCATCAGTTCTCATCCAAAGCTTACTGCTTAGACCAGGCCTATTTTCCAGTCTGGTGTCAAACAACCCCAGGAAGGTCTTCAATTGAAGAAGCCATCAAAGTTAAGCTGTGCCCATGAGAATTGCTCAGCAACCTGGCAAGGCTGGAGATGGAAAATGAAAGTCAGAAGGTGTAAGAACTATAGAAATATCCATTTAAAACTAAAGAAGGGCAATATTACATAGTTGTGTGGTCTAAGGCAGAAAGGCAGAAACCTTTACACCTTAAGCTTTGGGCTTAGAGGGCCCATACTTCAAGATTTTAAACGGAAAGGAACCTCCTGCTAGGGGTTAAAAGATTCTCCATTACATGAGTAGAGGAACCAGCCTTGCTACGTATGCAATGCAGCTACTGATATATACACCAGATATCCATCCCACCCCTGCCCTGGTCCTCCCAAACCTTTACACAGTCTTGTGTGGGAGACAGGGGGAGAAGAGAAACTGCTTTTTAATGGCTGTGAAAATAGCTTGGCATACTGTGTGAATTCCTCCTTTCCCAACCTCCTCTCCTTTTTTACACCGAAGAAAGCCTGATTATGTTAACTCAGTTATGCATATGAAATAGTCCATCGTGTTCTCACATGCGTTTTGTGGTTTATTTGGTGGGGCTTTTCTTTTTTGTGGAGAAAAGAACTTATAAATAGCATGGCTCTAAGCTGCTGCTGTAAACAGCCTCATAAAACACAAGCTGCTTGTAAAGCAGAGCAGAGTGGTCTGTTCAGATATGCTGCCTGTGCTGACTGAGGGGCTGCAGTGGAGAACTAACTCTATCACTTCATTATAAACACTGCCTCCTTATATGTTATCCTCTTCCATGCTTATGGGCTGTACACAGTTCTGGTTTTAATTTGCATACAAGCTACACTATTTCACAGCCTATCCAGCACTGACATCAGCTGCACTTCTCGTGTTGACCGCAAAAACTTATTAAGCCTACTATTTTCGATCAACCCGTGCTTTGAGGTAAATGTGCTAGGAAACAGTTAAAAAGTAAATTCCAAGCAATCTTCCTGCATAGTTTGGGGTTTTCATCTTTCAATTTCAGAAAATATTTTGTCAGCCTCAAATTCTGAAAACAAAACAAAAAATGTTAAAGTGTGGTGAAACATATTCATTGTTTCCTAAAGCAGTTTAATTTAATCTCTTATGGCGGCATAGAATTTTGCAGTTCAACTTTGCTCTGCTTTCAGTAGAATCATATTCAAAACCGTGTTTTTAAATCACTTGTTAAATCTAAAACAATATATCTGTTATCTAAAAGAAATCTTTGAATACAATACAAAGTTTTATCTGGAAATATTACTTCACTGGCCAGCTTAGAGAGAAGATCCTTCTGTAATCTGTTCCTTTTCTACAGAGGATTGTATTCTTGCAAATGTTCCATACTATCTTTCCATGCAAGACCATGTCTCACCTTCAGACTGTACTGCAAGCTATTCAACCTGCAATTTTCTTCAGGTTTAATCCCAAGATTTCTATTTATATCATGCTGAGACAATTTTATTTATACTACACACATCTCTGTAGACCAGCACATTCCTTGCTTTTCAGGGTTTTTTGCCAAGCACTTTTGTCTTTTCCAGGTTTTGTTTTCACGTATACACCCAACATTTAGGAGGTCACTGCACCTAAAAAGCCCTCTAGATTTCCCTGAACAGCAAAATCTTTCTGAGAACCTGTTTTCCTTCTTCTTTTGACCACAGTCCCAAAATATGATCCCATAAATTTCCTCCTTTAGATTTATTGGTACAATCACTTATGAGGCCAGTCCCAGACTCTTGGACAGAAAACAGAGCTGGGTAATCTGTCTATTAAAAAAAGGAGAATGGAATTTTTTCTGAATTCAGGTTTTCAGTGATCTGGTTTCAAGTGCAGCCTCTAAAACAGCTGCACTGGCAGACCTGAGGGAGCAGGAACCTGAGGCATGCAGAAAGAAAATGAGCATTAGGAGGTTGTGATGATGGCATGAATGTCTCAAGCAGCTTTACCATCAAAGACAACCAAGGTTGCATACGGGCAACGCATACACACATAGGAGCATGTAAGCTTTCTCATAAGTCACTCCCCCCCACCTTTAATCACTGTCAGCACTTTATTCTCATCTCACTGTAATTTTTCACTACTTTTTCCAATAATGAGAAAAGCAGATGGCAGAGGCTTTCACTGTAGTATTGCACAAAAACTGATTCTTTTCTTCTTTCAATACAAAATATGTAGATAGTTGGATGGATAACAATACCCTTAAGTGAAAAGACCCCTGCACGGAAGAAGAAAATGCAGGATACTGTATTCAGCAATGGTGCCGTGTTACAAATACATGTTGAACTCATCACTTTTGAAATCTTGCCTAAACCCTTTTGCAAAGGATTTTATCATCAAGTTTTGCTTTCTGATTAAATAGTCCTATTTAAGATTCTATGGATGGACTTACACATGTTAGAACTGCATTCCCTATTCCCCCCCTATATTTTGTCTATTTCTGAAACCTCATGCTGATCTTTTTTGGGTGCGTCTGTCTTAATTTGGTGTATTCCTGGTATTCACAACACTTTTCCATACAGAACTGCCTGCAAATTCTCATCAGTCTGCAGCTGTTTGCTCATGCTTCCATTTCATTGCAGTTGTTAAAAGCAGTCACACAGTACAGCCCCTCTCCTGCCGCTATCTTGCTAATAGGATTTGCTGCTGATCTCCCTGGCACGCCAAGGTATCTAGGTTTATATTTAAACAAAGAAATTTCATGGATAAATTAGGTTTCCTAAATTTATCCTCTTGTTGCAAACCATGATTAAAGCCTTATATTTGCAATCTTTGTCTTCTAATTTTTATTGTAAAGTAAGCATATAACAAGATTTTTCAAGGTATTATTTCTTCCTGCAATAATGTGTAACAGAAAGGGACAAAAGAGACTAAGTGTGAGAGGAATGCAGGAATGTTCCTCAAATGCAATGAGAACTGTTTTCTTATTAATTGATACATTTGCTATTGGGAAAGAGATGGATTGAGGATTGCGTTTGGAAAATTTAAAGTGAGGAATAGTGTTTCAGTATATGCATGAATATTAAATTCATTTGCTTATAAAATGTAGTTTAATTTAGGTCTATAGAAAGATAGAAAGCTCACTTCCCACGTGTGGGTCCTAGCACCTAGAGCCTTTTCAGCCCCTCACTTAGTTTGTTTTGTCTATTTTCATTATTAACTCTAGATAAAAATGAATAAACCATCAAGAAGGGAGAAAAGCAGCCGAGCAAATGAGCTAAACTTGCAAACACAAGTTGGGGGGAAAGATTATTTTTTATTATTTTTAAAAATACAGGTTAAAACCAAGGCTGGTTGGGAAAATACAAAAATTGTAGCAGGGAGATTTCACAGAAAACTGAAGCTTTTTCTTTGTATTCTGGCTAAAATGTGTCTGGAAATTACTGATTAACAGGAGGTTCCAATATGGAGGCTGTATATCATGCCTTGTCTTGTAAAAGAAATTAAGAAATTATTTAGGAGTGTTGGTATAGGAATAAATCAATCCAAGGTTGAAGAAACTCCTACCTCACCTATCCACAGAACCAAGAGTCATAGTGACTTCCACTCTAATTAACTTTTCCTTTCTAAGTTTAAGGAGAATTTGTCTTTCAATCAGACTCTCACAAAAGCAAAATGCCTCTCAACATGCACTGTAACAGGGAGCAGATTATTGCTGAACATTTCAACGATCACATATAATTGAACATATAATTATATGATCACATATAATTGAACTTCTGTCTTTCTTCAGAAGATGCAGTATAAGGTATAGACAACATGAAGGCAGTGAGCTGCACCCAGTGCCAAGCACCCATTATCCTCTCCATACAGGCTCTAACCTGGCAGCCTACCTCTGCTCCTGCCACAGATCAAAGGAGGTGGATCAATGCTTCAGCTGATACCTGTAGATCCCCCTGCTCTGAAAGGCCATTACTTCCACCCACCATGTACCTCCTGAGGACTAGGCTGTCAGACCTGTCAGTACCAAGAGGCAGCCACACTTAAGAAGAAGAAGCAAGCCCCAAACTATCACAGTGTGTAACAGCAAGGATAAGAATGCCATGGTTAACCCCTGGGAACACGGGTAACCCCTGGGGCCATGCGCTCTGCCTCTTGGAGGTGACAGTGTCCTTGTCCAAGCAGCGCAGGAAGAACCTGAGGTGGGATAGGAGAGGGTTTGGTTTGTTTTTCAAGAGCCATTCTAAAGAAATAAAAATTACAGATGTTTCTGGGTTTGATGAGTAAACTGCTGAATTAATCCTACTGGGATTTTACTGGCTGTGCATGGACTCTAGTGTTAAGTCTTGCTCTTATGTCAGACACCTTTGCTCCATTTTCTTTCCATGATCTCTGTTTCTCCAGCAGCTGGCAGGTCAAAGAAACAGCCTCATGTTTGTTATATGCATCTTTCAGTTATTTCCTACCTTAAAAACCCAGAAATATTGCAGTGGCCATATTCTGACAAAAGGCAATAAACTAAACACTGCACTGAAAAGGTAACCTCCTATCTGCAGATGGGATCTCACACCACAGATTATTAGCTAGTGTGCAGTGTTTGGCTAACGCTTCTGGGCCTTGATTGCACTCATATGAACACTTCAGGATACGGATGGAGGAAGGTTTGGTCTTTTGCGTTGCCCCTCTGGATTTGTAGTTTTTTGGTCACTCTCAGAGTGAGGAAAATCTCAGTTGCTTTGGAAAGAGCAGCCCTTGCTTGGGTTTTTAGAAGTTTCAGTTTATTTCATGCAAGAATGATTTTAGTCTTATGATCAAAACAAGTAATGTACTGTAATATGACATAAATTGTCATGACTTAAATAGTTTTAGACTTGACAGACTGTGTAGTATCCAAGTCATTCAAGTATAAAAGCAATGAATGGCATTATGCCTATCACAAGAAGTGTGGCTGTCAACTGCAATCACTTCTGTAGCATTCTGGAAACAAGGATAATTCAAACCTTCAAACCACAAAGCATCTGTTTCTGTATTGTTGTTTGGTTTTTAGCTCTGGTGTCATGCCACAGAACTTCTTTTATAACTAGTTTTCTTTTTTGATATCCCTTGTAACTTTGGTCACTTGCCTTGAAATATAATATAGATTGCTGTATAACCAGAATAATAATCTCTATATAGTTAGAATTACAGGGTGCACAATCCTGTGGGAAAATTCCTTGTAACATCACAGCAGATAAGATGATAGAAGGACAGAGACTAGGACTGCCAGTAGGTGTAACAACAAGGAGAATTAGAAAGCAGTAGGAGCTGAGCATTTCTGTCTAAACACATGCAGAAATACCATTAACAGGAACAGCTTATGCAACAGCAAGCTTACAGGGCACATGGTGCTGTATACTCTTAAAACTGCAGTGAGCATCCAGAATTTTTAGCATAATGTCACTTACTGGAAATAGTGCTAACAGAAACCAATGGAGCATGCGGTGAAGATCAATCTCTGCTCAGGTATATACATACATAAGAAGGTGGTGCTGACCTTACTTTAATGAGTGTCCTGTGCTTGAAAAGCAAAGTAACACACTACAGCTGTATCAGGGCCTGAAGAACGGCTCTTCATTCAGTTCAAGTAGCTCTTGGAGAAGGGATTGGCTTCACTCATGTCTTCTGGAGCAGCATCTGCTCCATCAGTAATTGAAATCATTCTTTGTCTGGCTTGTACTGAGTCTTCTGGCAGCTGAGGCTGGTCCCTGGCCAGAGGAGCAGAAGTGGAGCCCTGCCATGGGGAGAACAGCTGCAAACTTGAATGCTGACCTTCTGTAAAGCATGTGGGTCAACCTTACCTAAGGCATATTCCAATGAGAGTCCCAGTGCTCAGTGTCCAACAGTTTCTCCCTCTTTGTGGCCCTATTCAAAACACTGAGGATGCACCATCTCCTGCTGTAGGCAATAGAAGTCTGCTTTGTGAAGCAATTCTGCTTGTCATTCATCAAACTTTGGCATATGTTGGATTTCGGATAACATTACGTTTTCTTCCTCAATAGGCAGTTTACCAGCCAGTAGCCTTCCCCCGTCTTCACCCAAGGAACAATCTCTACCCTCTCAATGTGATTACAGTCCATTTCATTCTATAATAGGTTTCTTTTATTATTCCCTCAGGCATGCAAATCAAATTTTGCTCAGCACCAAAATCTTTGCTCTACCAAGAATGCTGGCATCGAGTGCAGTGAAAAAATAGCTTTGCTATTGAATTCCATGTTAATAGAACTCCACTATCTTTCTCTTTTTGCTTTGAAAGTAAACATCTGTCAAAGTTTATTTGCTCTTTCAGAAAGGCAGAAGCATCTTAAGGGAAGGCACAAGATAAAAGCAGACTATTCTGTAACTATACCTTCCTTTGTCTTAATGTTTAATTAGATAAGCTGCCACAGAGACAGAGATTACTTTGGCATCCATCTGTCCTGTTTATCGATGTTATAAATGCAATGGAAGTCTTGGCAAATTTGATCACAGCAGAAGCAGGGAGCTGGCGGTCTCAAACTAAGCCAATTTCAAACAACTTTTCAGCCCGGCTGCAGTGGTTGATCTTGTGCTATCAATATTTGGGATGTATCAACTAGAGTGCAAATGTAAATATAGCATTTGAAGCCACCACGTCTCCCCCCCCTCTGCAGGTATTGCTCTTAAAAGTGTATTTATGCTTGATTTCAAAGGTGGCTAAATAGCTATATGTATCCATCACAATATTAGTTTGATTGAAGATATTTTAAGTGCGATGGTGATAGAGGTTTCTATTGCAGGCCTTGGCTCATGCTGGGCTCAGGAGTGTAAAGGGAGGACATGATTTCTGTCACACAGAGCCTGCAAGCTCAGGCAGTGAATAATACATGGAGGAATGAAAAAAGAGAATGAGGCAAATGGGCTTGCAAAGATTACAGATCTGTGAAAGTTTTCCCACTTGATATAGAAGTCTAGCTTAAGACCATAAAGGAGCAGGAATATTCAGACACTGGGCAGGAAAGTTTTTGTATTCTGCACACCAGAGCTGCCCAGTCCTTTGGGTTTTGCTGCACAGAAAGTGGTGCTTTGTACAGATACCGTGCTTTTAAAAATTGCAATCAATAAATATTGAAGTGTGAAGGCTCCATCAGCAGTAAAACTCACAAGATTAAATGTAATTATTTCCATGACACCTCTTAAGGACACTTTATGGGTGGTATTAAGCCTGTATCCAGCCCACCCAGTAGACTTGAGCTATAGTGTAAAAGTTAATAACCCCAGGTGGCATTTGTACGGCCAAGTGTAACAGTCAATTCCAAATTAAGAAATCTAAATTGAAATGTTTACCTGAATTTCTAGACTTCCTTCAGCAGCACAATCAATGGAGACTTGGTCCCTCCAGACGCAGGTAGATTCAGATACCTGTGAGTGATGAGTTGCATCATGTACTGTGAGTTGGAGGCAAAAACCTTATGATATACCCTAAGTATTCTTGGTGTTCTCCATGTTCAGAAAAACACATTTCACACATAGTCCTGTATATTATCTAGTAACCCAATATGGATATCTCAGGTACTTGGGGCATCTGAAATGGAGGAGTTTCCAGGATATGATTAATATAGAATCATAGAATAGTTAGGGTTGGAAAGGACCTTAAGATCATCCAGTTCCAACCCCTCTGCCATAACTAGGGACACCTCACACTAAACCATGTCACCCAAGGCTCTGTCCAACCTGGCCTTCAACACTGCCAGGGATGGAGCACTCACAACCTCCCTGGGCAACCCATTCCAGTGCCTCACCACCCTCACAGGAAAGAATTTCTTCCTTAGATCCAATCTAAACTTTTGCTGTTTAAGTTTTAACCCGTTACCCCTTGTCCTGTCACTTCAGTTCCTAACAAAGTGTCCCTCCCTAGCATCCCTATAGGCCCCCTTCAGATACTGGAAGGCTACTATGAGGTCTATGGAGAAGAATTTTGAGTAAGCCCTGTTGATGATAACATGTTCACCAAGATACAACTCTAAACCCACCTATTACCCAAATAAGAAATGCCCATTAAAAATTTCCTGTTTATTTTCAAATTCTACATTCCATTTCTGACTGTACAGAATATTTATATAAATGGCAATTGAAAGAGAAAACCACACATTTTTCTGAAAACGTCAGTAGGATCTAAGTACTAAATAGTTATCACTTTATGTCTAAATCCCAAAGTCAGTTACAGCAGGGGTCTGGGAAGAATCCCAGCTATTACATAGTTATTTTGCACAGCAGGTTTTTCTCCTATTCTTTGGACTTACTAGTATTTCTTGTTTTGTCATCAGGAGACTCTTCTGGGCTTTACAAATGCATTAAACAGTGCCTATCAACTGTTTTTAAAAGAGGTAAGAAATTATTAAAAGTAGTCTGGTACATTTCACCCTTAGCAAAGAGAGAAGAGACGTTGAATAATGAGTTACAAAGGGGATGAGGCCTCACAGTCTTTTTCCAGTTTACCAGTTTTAGATTGCTGTTTAATGATTCAGTAGTGTTTTGGAAATCAGATCTTTCATTTTTGGATGCCATTTGGTTTGTATAGGAAAATAGAGGAAAATACATGAAATATCCACAATGAAAGAAGAAAGGATGTGATTTCTGATTTGGCTTCAGACTTGAATTCAGGCCATGAGCACTGTTAAATTTGCTAATGAATCTCATTCAGTTTATGTATTGTATCAAATTCACTCTCGTTTGTAGCTACCACTAGTTTTACTCCAATTATGCTTTGGGGTACATTTTAAACCAAAGAGTGGGATGTGCAGTTTGTGTGTTAATATTTCTATTTGCTTAACATACCAAAATAGGATGCTGTCGTGTTTTTAGTGTTCCATAATCATTATCTGTATGCCTACAGTCACTGCATAGGAATTTTAGAATTATAATCCTTTCTTTGAAAAGGCAGTTGTGTTTCTTCATGACATTACAGGGCAAAACCACTTATTTTTTAAATCAGAGAGATGAAGAGATTAATGCTTCTGCATCATCTGTTTTTGGAGATGTTACTGAAACACTTTACAAGAGGCAAATGTCATTGTAAATCAATATTTGTAATTGCAGGGGAGAATGATCTGTTTCCAATGGCTGAAGAGAAGCTAAATTCAGACACAATTACAAAACCATAATATAGCAGACAAGGAAACCTGCCCTCTGAAATGAGCATGTTACATGCCACAGATTCATTTTCTGTGTCGTAAGCACACTACTGAAGTATTAGCTTGTGAATTTTTCTTTTCATTCTCTGCATATAAACAATATATAAACACACTCTACTAAATTCACCATCTTGAACTGCATCATTCTCATCTGGACACCAACACTGAACATACACAGTATCCCCAAAAAGACTTTTTTCCATGTCTATGTTTTTGACCTCAATTTCCTCCACCAATTTTATTATTGCAGTATTTGTGCTCTTATCCCCTCCCTACCCCCTAAGCTCTTGGATATTGTGATTTGAATCACTGGAATTCTACTGCTGGATAAAAAGTGAGTGAGTTCATAAGCTCTAACAACACAGAAGATGAACCATAAAATATGCATCACTCCCAGGTCCAAGACATTCTGGTTCCAATTACCTGTAGCGGTTGCTATAACAATACTTCTATAGATAACCTCACAGAGGCACATTCTGGGGAGGTACAGAGATTTTTTTTGTCTGCAAATACTAAGTATTCATAAGCAATATGATTCATAAGAGCAGCAAAACACTTCAGAGTGAACCATCAGGTTCAATGACACGTTAAATGCCAGCCAGAAGTACCAAGAAAATAAAATGAATTTTAATGATCTGTTTTCTTGTATTGGGCATCTGAAGATGATGAGATCAACAAGACAAAGTACTTCCTTACATCTGAGTCTGCCTGCAAAATGGTCTTTAAAAGCCTGCTTGGAACAAAGAGGTTATTTTTCAGCTAGAGAAACTGATTTACCAAAATATTAAGCAATTGTCAGAAAGTTATGATGAGCTCATTCAAAATTATTCTGTACTTTAATTTACATGATTCAGAATGAATTTATGCATTTTGATTTCAATTACGGCCAATTGCTGCTGCACTTTCACTGTTACGGTTGCTCAGGATTTTGTCAATTTGCATTAAAAGAAAGAAGGAAAAGCTCTGATTTCTGCCTTGTTCAGGTCAAAGGAAGCTCAGAGCATTTAATTTCAATTTATTTTCTGGAGAAGTCAAAGCCAGCTTTCAATTTGAAGTGTTTGTTAAATGTGACCATTTTGTTTCAATGTCAGGAGAAAGGCGTTACTTCTTTGTGACAAACACCAAACTTCCTCTAAAATAAATATTAAAACTCTTCGAGTGAATGTATTTAAACTGAATTTCAGCTTTATTTAATTTTTAACTAGCTCAATACAATTTCAACCAAAAGTTATAGTAAATGTATTAAATATCGTATTTTTAACAAATCAAAATATATTTCTACTGCTTCATCACTGCTACTCAGATTCTAACGAATTCATTTTCTGAATCAATAAATAGTTGAGATAATAAAGTGATAAAGTAAATTCCAAGTGAAATAAAAAGAGACCCTAAATGCAACTTTTGAAATTAATTACATTTAAAACCTGAAAATGAAGACATTCTGCATAGGAATTTTTGACATGCTCTTGTTAATTTAGTCCAATAATCTGTGCTTCATCTGTTAAGGCTGTTACCAAATTCCTGATCTCTATTAATTCTCACTGGGATGAGATGTTGGGAGAGTATTATGGGAAAGAGTCGCTTTATTTCTGCACTGCTCCTATGACCTTTTCATATATTCTCTATAGATATCTACCATTAGCAGCTGCTGGAAGACGGATGGTGGGGAAAATGAATCTTCTTTGGTTTTTTAATCTGATACAGTGTCTCTCATCATCTTAAGTTATCTAGCAGCAGCAATCATTGAGATTTAAGAAACTCAGCAATGAAAAAAGAACATTAAAAAGAAGTAAAATATTATTAGTTCATCTGTGATATTTGTAGCAGACTGAACAAACCATCACACTGTATCCATGTCTGTGCAGAAACCCTGATTTTCTTTGTAGGGCCCATTTACTCTGACAGGTAGCACACTTCCTTGGTCAGAGAGACCTTTTTTAGGACTCTTTAAGTCAGGTTTGCTGGTTGTGCTGGGTCAGATTGACATGTGAGAAATCACTGTGCTTGATCTTGCATTGCACACAGAGAGCATTTCAAATTGGTGTGTCTGCACTCTTGAATACGGTCATGGACTGGTTTATAGCCCTGTGAGTAAGGCACACAACACAGCTCTTGGCCAAAGAGATATACCTTTTTCTCCCAAACCAAGGCACGTTGTTGCTGCCCCATGGCATCCCTGGCTACTCCTAAATCAGCATCTGACAGAGAGCCTGGAATGAGTCAAAATCAGCTATGTAGTGTGTTTACAGATGGAAGACAGCTCAGCCTCACGTGGACACAGCCTTGAGATCCAACTTTTGCTTTTCTTGGTTTTGCATTTGCTTCATCCAGCAGAAATCTCAGCTGGCAAGGGACGGAAAGGAATGGAAGGGAAGGAACAAGTGCCACTCTGGGGATGGCTGTCCCTCCAGTTTCTTCTTGCCAGACTCCCAGATCTCTTCATAGAGACGCTTTTCTGTTTCATTCCCCAAATGCAGCCATCTGATCTGCTATTTCTGTCCAACCAGGTATGTCAGCATAGTATCTTCATCACCTTTCAAACCACTCTAAACTATGGCACAGAGGACATGTATGGTTGCTTTACCACATAGTACCTCTGAAAAAACGTGCCTCAGATTTCTGAGACGTCTTCTCATAGTGCTTACCACAGGAGCTATGAGTGACCAGCATCCATCCAGAGCAGCAGCTCTCAGAAAAGTGGTCCTTTGGTACCTCAAACAACCAAAGGGCTGAGCAAAACTTAATAGCTGTTTCTCCTGATTTAACACTTTCATGTCTTGTGCTCGTCTCACTGGGACCTGCACCTTGATTTTATTTCTTTGCTTATACCCAGTCTTGCAGAGGGCTTAATCAAACTCTCTAAGTTCATGCATCTGACATTATTGATTTATCTGAACTGTAGGAGAGAAAGATAAAGGTCAGCTTTGCTCTGTGCTACTCATCCAGAATGACTCAGGAATCTGGTATGTAAAGCCAAGCATGCTTTGCATTTGCAGAATCATAGTTTTAGGTCATATTCTCCCAGGGAAGGGAGGAGGGCAGAAACTTCATCAGGGTGATGTAAATACATGTTCCTATGTTAGATGGGCACTTCTGAAAACTCCCCTTCCAGCACCTTTATTTTGTGCAGTGCCCCACAAGCTTTGTGGTCTTACTAACGTCCTAAACATTCATGGAAGGGCACACAAAGCCTTGGGTTTTCTGAACATATTGAGCAGACGTGGGGTTGTTTCCAAGTTGAACACTGCAAGTACATATTTTGCTTGTAGTGACTTAGACACCCTGATTGGGTGTGGGTTAGTTTTCTAGGTTCCCTCTTATAATGGCAAAGAAAGCGAAGACCAAAAAGGGGACCAACTGCCCTCTTAAGTTGCACCAACTGCAAGGTGCAGAGAACTTACACTTTCAACTGTTCTTGCTTCCCATTGACTCCAGCGGGAGCCTGGACAAGATTAATCTAGGTAATAAGATTTGCTTTTAGAGAGATAAAAATAGGCAAGAGAAAACCTGCATTAGTTTACCAGGGGACAGATAACAAGCAGGACAACCTTTATGCCTTCACTGAAAAATAGTCATCCATGAAGAAGATGTTGAGGAGCTACCACATGGGCTCTCTGTGTGCAATGGTGCAATGGCTCCTACAGTCTGTGCAGTGAGACAGTCATGTTTCCCTTTAATGTACTGTAGTGCCATCATGACGAGAAAAAAAGGGATTTTTGCTGAAATCCACATCTTTTTGAGAGAAACTACAATAAAAATGTGTGCATCCCCTAGCAGATAAGCCTAAAACTAATGGCTTGTGTGTAAGGAAAACAGACAATTTGCAAATGTCAAAATCTACATATCAGGATGCAGCAGTCCAAGGAACCTCTTTGTTTCTATGAATGTCTGTGCCTCCTGAGACTTGTGGGCTAGACATAACTGAAGAAGAATTCTTGACTACCCTTGCTGGATTCACTAATATAGTTCAGTGAAATGGAATTTAACTTGAAATTTGAACAAAGCAGAGTGTGTGAGGGAGGGAATGTTTGTTCTGTGCTTGACTGTCTATTAAACAGGATTTTCCTTTGTCTATCTCCTCGTACTGTTATTAGCTGAAAAGGCTGTGAAAGCCTAGACATTGGCTTCCAGCTGCCCAGAAGGAAATAAACTCATACAAGCTGTACCAGATAAAGTGGAAATCTCTACAAACACACACAAAGATCCCACATTCCTTTAATAAGTTGTAATAGCATTCTTAAATGGGTCAGTTGTCCTAGAAAAGTTCAAGGCTTTCACAACACTTCACACAAAGGTCTCAAAGAGTACAGAAATGTATTTCCACAGCTCTCTTTCTTAAACAGGATACCCCCCCATGCAAAATCTCTCCGTCCCCCTCCCCCCCCTCGTTACCCCTCC
>NDXB01007376.1:74388-111948 GCA_002631895.1 Agapornis roseicollis | reverse complement strand
GCCTGTGCGGGGAAAAATCCTTTTTTTTTTTTTTTTTTGATCTGAAAATATTATGAGTAGGTCTTTCTTTGAGCAAAATATGGGTATGTTTGCTGGCTCTTCTTGGGTAGTGCTGGAAAACTACACTGGAAGTGGCCAGTCTCTTTCACCAGGTAGAAAACACTGAACTCATGGGTTCAGACTTAGACAGGGGAAGTTCAGGTTAGATATAAGGAAGAAGTTCTTTACTGTGAGGGTCATAAGGCAGTGGAACAGGCTGCCCCGAGAAGCTATGAATACTCCATACATGGCAGTGCTCAAGGCAAGGTTGGATGGAGTCTTAGGTGACATGGAGTAAGGTGTCCCTGCCCATGGTAGGGGGGGTTGGAACTTTGTGATCTTAAGGTCCTTTCCAACCCTAACTATTCTATGATTTTATGACTCTATGAACTCTTTGTGGTGTCCTGTTCTCACTGCCTCATCCCTGAACACATGCTTGAGCCAAACAACGCACTGCCTTTGAGATCTCTTTTCACTGGAGTCAATTTTCTATTTTCTGGAAGTTTTAAGCAACTGTAATTACTTTTTCTCCTTTGTGATGTGATACAGGACAGACAGCTCCAAGGCCATCAGGAGAGGAATTCTGGGGCTCCTGGTTCAGGGGTAGGGGCTATGGAGGCTTCACTAAATCATTCTTCTCCTTGCATTTTGCCTGCTTTGTGCACTCTCTCCTTTACCCATATTAAACCTTATTCTTAAACAGTTTGGGAATGGCAACAAACTAACAAAAGTTGCTGATAATGCTAAGATATTTGAGGTAGTAAAAGAAAAAGCTTGTGTTATGTCCTCTGTGTAACTCTCACAGAACTTGGTGACTGGCAGGTGAAGCTCAGTGGAGGTAAATATAAAGTGACACAAGAGAGAGATATCAATCCAACTTGCACATATAACATGACAGTCTCTGAGGTGACCATTACCATTCAGGTGTGAGACCTTGGGTTTGTGACAGTATGGTGAACACATCAGCTTGGTGCACTTCAGCTGTCAAGAAAGCAAGTGAAATGTTAGCAGCTATTAGAAAAGAGATAGAGAACAAAGGAAAGAATATTACTATGCTACTGTAGAAAATCCATATTTTGCTCATGCTTAAATGCTATATACAGTTCTAGTATTCCCATCTTGCCAGGTTTATATAAGGCTGGAAGAGGTTCAAAGAAGCATCTCAGGTGCAATCAGTGTTAGAAACTGCTTCTGCATCAGGTGTGACTAAGCTGAAAATTATGGTAGGATAGATTACTTGCAACCTCTTTCAGTGAAAGAACAGTGGACATAAAGTAAGGAAAAGGGACTGAGAAGAAGCACAAAGTATTTTTAATTCACATCACATGTAGACTTTATTGGTGGACCTTCTGCAGAATTTAGCACATGACAAGGTTTCTACAGAAGTAAGAAAACACTAAAGAAGTTAATGAATGACAAAGACATTAAGAATTCCTCAACTGACAGAAACAATGTTGCAAAAGAAAAGAAACAGGAAAATGGTAGAAATTCTCTAATAAACAACTAAAAAAAGCATATTAAGAATATCAAAAAAGAATTTTTATATTTCTTTCTCAACTGCCCTTACCATTGCACTTAGGAATAGTAAGATAGCTTTCATAATGAGTTCATTGACAGGTCATGAATATCTGTACCTTTAGTCAATAGCTTCCAGGCAAGGTAAGCCACCTCTGCTGATACAGAGACATAAGTTGCTGCAAGGCTGGTGGTGTAAAGGAGTTGTCTTAGGAGACTGAACTGCATAGTTGCAAAGTGAACAGTCATGCGCTGCAGCAGAAATAGACATAACAGAAGTTGAAGAGCTAGGAGCCAGATTGATAAGAAGACAAAATAGCTCTTCTTTTATTTGCCATGGATGGTGAAAAGCATTGCCCTTGGAATTAACTTAGTTCTTTAGCAAAGTCTATGTGCAGAATAATGATGGGACTTTGTGGATTTCGAAAGGCTGTTATCCTGCCTTTGCTGCCACTGCAGTGATTTGAGATTGCAAACAGATGGAAAGAGTCTGCAGAATGACAGGGGAGGAGGCATCCACCAAAACACACATTTCTTAATACATGACCATGGCTTAAAGAAGAAAACCTGTAAGGGCTGATGGGCTGCAGCTAGCCTGTTTCTGTCAGAACAGAATGAAAAACAATCACCCTGACAAGAAAAACTAAGGATAAAACATAAACAGTCTCTGTTTTCTTGGAGCCTGGCTCATCTTCATATCTCTGCATGCGTGACAGGACCAGATTCTCTTCAAGCTCTGAAAACCCACAGGACCCTCTGGCTGGAGGCCCTGGATTCAATCTCAGTTTCAAGGTGTACCTTGTACAAATGCTTTTGATGAGATCAGATATTTGGCAAGTCACTTGAAAAACATCTAAAGGACTGCAGTGAGCTTAGTACTCCACTTCCATCTAGAAATGCTAACACAGGAGCCAGAGCTAATGTTGCTGCAGAATTTATGTGAGTTATTATATTAAACCAGGGTTAAACTAGCCAACTTTTACTTCTCTGGGCTGTTTCCCTGTATCTCCATGTAGGTTCAGTAGAACCACAGCTTGGTCATCTAGCCCAGAACAGCAACTCCTGGACATGCTGTGCTGAAATCTGTTGTGTCCAGTGTGACAGATATAGGACTTAAAAGGAATGTTTTATACCTCCACAATGTCAAGGCTGTGGGAGACTGGCAGTGGGCATCCCCATCTGTAACACTATGACACCATGTGCTTAACATGACTTTTCCATATAAAAGGTAAGTCAACACAGCAGGCACATAGGGTCAGAATGGGTTCCCTCTACTCTCATCACCTTTCTCATCCACCTTGTACAAGATGAAGTATATTTTTTTCTACCTGTGATATATAGAGCAACACATCAGGCTAATAGCAGTGGCTCAGGCTATTTCCCAGTGAGTGACCATGCCCCTGACATGACCAAGACAGAAACACATGTGTGGGATTATTTTGAAAACAAGCATGTACACTTTGTGGGTCACAGACCTTGAGGCACAAGCTGTCTTTGAGGCCTTGGGATTTCATTCTCGAGGCAGCCATCCCATCCATATACTTGGCTACAACATCCCCCACACATTACAGTGCCTTCTCCTTGGAGCACATTCCCAGCCAGTGGCCCCATACTCACCAGATTAACATCTTGGCATCTACACTCGTATGCTGCCGCATGACCTATGTGTGAAAAGCTCATATTAACAGTGAGGCTTTGAACTGAAGCCCACAAAGATGATATCACAATGAACTTGGGGTTAGTCAGTCACTGTTCATATTTCCTTCACAAAACATTCTGAAACCAGTGAAAAACAAGGGCTAAAATTGCCCTTGGAGGGACGAAAGGGTTAGTTGTTTTTTGTCTGAAGGGAATCGACTGACTCAAACCATTATAAGATTATGTTCATTTTACAGGTAAAAACATAGGCAGGAATAGCTACCTTAAAGACTTCTTGACAGAACAACTCGTTATGACCTTATACTGTATGAAATAACAGCTATTCCAGTGACAAATCAAAACCAGGCACTGGAACATTTCAGGGAGTGGTGCTTCACCAGCTGAATGTTGTAAAAGCGTAATGGAAAAGGACCAACGTTTTTAGAACTAATCCTGTCTTTTAGGAGCCTAAATCCCATTTTCTGAAGGAGAAAAGTGTTTAAAAGAGTTCAGGAAACTGCTCTGAAAATTCAGTCTTACTTTCTATGTAACTTAAGAGACCTATTGAAAGTATTGACTGAGAGGCTGACTTAAATCAGTTCAGAGTCCATCATGTGAAAGGAGAGGATATACTATGTTCTCTTCCTTCTGGAACAGAGAAAAGACAAACTTGCCCATGTTATTGTGCATACAAAGCTTTCTGTACTGGTCCAGTTCTGGATGGCATGAGCAAGAGATTGATTTTTACCTTGCATGCACCCCACTGCTATCCTTTAACCTCAATCAAGCTACATTTTTACACAAGAATGAAGGGGAGGAAATAGATTATTCTTCTCTGGAATTACTGATCTCTTCAACAGTAGTATCCTGGGAAATAAAATGTAGGATCTTCTATAATATCAAAGGCAGCAACTAACAAATGTGCTTCTTATTCAGTCTGTGATGCTGGAAATTCATCAGGCACAGGGTGAAATGTGGTCACTGCTATCAAAGTATATTGTCTACTGTGGGAACAGGATTTTGGATGTGAACCAAAACTTTCTTGAGGGAGATACGCTTGTTATTCAGACAGTAAAACGTGATGATTAGCACCTGATAAAGCATTAAAGAACCATAAAAATTCTGCTGCCTAGGAAAGATTACTTAGCAGGAGGCTGCCCTTTGGCAAGCAAGTGTGTAGCAGGTAAACTTAACCTCTCATCCTTCAGTGCAAAAATGGCTTTACACAGTCATTTTATGGTGCAAAGAAAAGCAGAATCACCCAGTCAACCGCAGACATGAACAGACAGATTCTGCTTGTGTTTGCACTGAAAAACTCAAGTTAATAGGAATTTGTGCCTCACCTATGGATTGTAAGTACAAAAGACATTAAATACAACTTAAGTAGGATTTAGGTTTGCTTTCATTGCTTGTCAGGTGCAGCTGTTTGTAAATCTGCCTATTTCTTTCATTATGTTGTGTAATAGAAATGATTTGTTCTCCCTACTTGCAATGGCACTATCATTGTGCACGCCTGCATGCTGCTGTCTTGTATTGCCTGTGGGCTCTCACCAAGGCCATGCCTCTGTTAATCTCACCTGAGGGGATGGTGCATGCCCAGGTCTCATCCCAACATGTATCAGGAATACATCAGATGTGGTAGAGCAGTGTCTTGCTGAAAATCCAGACCTATCTACATGCTGAAGCCTGCCTATGGGTCCTGTTAGGACTGGTCTCTAATACAGACCTACTGTGGATACTGCTGAACTAGAGCCTAATGGGTCATCTAGGCTTCAGCATTCAGCCTTGCATACTTGAAGTTCCCACTTTAGTCTAAAATAGCAGAGGTTCCATTAGGGACTGGTTATGCAAAACAAAAAGGAGCCTTGAGGGGTGCTGACCAGCCTCATTAACAGGCTCTGCTATGCATCAGCTGCAGAACCACAGGCAAAGTGAATAACAATGGTAAGTTACTGGTTTTGTATGCTCAGTTTTAAAACATCTTAAAGCATTTTAAGGTGACTAGATAATGTATTTTTCTTTCTTTTGTTCTGAAAAGAGGCTTCAGATGAGAATGAAAATTAATAGCCAGCCTTAGAAAATCTAGGTCGCTGCTGCTGAAGTGAGATTAATATAGGGTTATAGTTCTGTTCAAGCACATACACCCCTGAGTCAAAGTGAAACCCAAATATAGTTGGCACCTGGACACAACATACACCTGTACAAAATGAGATCAAGTGTCCATCCCCTTGCTCTGTGAAGATGGGTAATTAAGATAGTAGATTAAGATGGATGATTGAGTTTCAGGGGATGAATCCTCATGTATGAGAATGGGCAGGAACAGTAAAGACTTCTCAGGAAATCAAGACTCTGTGTATGTTATCCCTATCTGTCAACAGAAGTGATAATGAGGACAAAGACTTGAGGCTGTTGGTTCATGAGAAGCTCAACATGAGCTAGCAATGCGTGCTTGCAGCCCAAGCCAACTGTATCTTCGGCTGCATCAAGTGTGACTGTCAGGTCAAGGGAGGGGATTCCTCTCCTCTGCCCCCACATGCAGTGCTGAATCCAGCTCTGGGACCTCCAGCATCAGAAGGTCATGGGCATTTTGGAGCAAGTCCAGAGAAAGGCCACAGAGATGATCAGAGCGCTGGAGTACCTTTCCTACAAAGACAGGCTGAGAGAGTTGGGCTTGTTCAGCCTTGAGAAGGTTTCCAGTACCTAAAGGGGTTTACAAGGATGTGTGGTGATAGAACAAAGGGTAATGGCTTTAAACTGAAAGAAGGTAGATTTAAGTTAGGTATATGTAAGAAATTCTTTCCTGTGAGGGTGGTAGGCACTGGCACAGGGTGCTCAGAGAAGATGTGGCTGCCCCATCCCTGACAATGTTCAAGGCCAGAGTGAATAGGGCTTGGAGCAACCTGCTCTAGTAGAAGCCGTCCCTGACCATGGCAGGGGTTAGAACTACATGATCCTTAAAGTCCCTTCCAACCCAAGGCATTTTATGATGATTCTGTGATAATGCTACCTTTCACATGCTCTGTTTACACAGTAAACCATTCATGACTGTGCTGACTGAGTCTTATTATGCATAACTAATGTAATGGTTTCCAGCTTCCTCTGAGACCTCCGGCAGAGCAGTAATCCAAATAATGATAAGGGTTTTTTGCATGTTGTTAATGATTCAACAATGTAAGAGCCTGAAAACAATCACCTCCATGTAAGCATTAAGCAATGGGTCTTGGCATATCCACATGTTCCAATGGTTCCGTGCTGGTCTGATCAAATGGGCAAGTTTGCCCATGCACTTCACTAATATCTTCTTTAATCCTCATGTTTCCTTGTTGACATTGTGGGTGATTCCGTGCTCCATTTGACTAATTTTTTTCTGGCATGAATATTTGCACACATAAAAAAAGTCATACTTTTGTTGCATACCAGCTGTATTCTAAACCACAGACTAGTGTACATGCATTAAGGAGAATAAAAAGGGATCTGAAATGAAAGATACATGATATCCAAACCCCAGATAGTTCCATTATGTTGATTGGGAATAATGGAGAGGAAAGGAGCTGAGATGGCACAATTGTAAGTAAATAGAGTCTGGATTTAGGTTATGATAATGAAGTCCTGGAGTGAACTTCATGGTACATCAGCAGATTAGCAGTCTTATGGGTTGGCTTCAGTGGAGTCTTCCATATGAACGAAGTTTATCCATTGTTTGCAATGTCTGAAATGGCTTCCTTAGTCAAAGATGCTGAACACGATCATATGGAAATCCCTTATTGCCTTACACTGAATAATCTTCCTTATTTCTAAATTGGAAATGTCCACCCACCAAATGTGGGAAAGGAGCAGCACAGGATGGTGGTAGGTGAATAAGCCTGTGGCAGTGAAAAAAAATATGATAAATGCAAGAGAGGAAGACTAAATAATGGCTCTGCACCGAAGCTCTTTCTGTTGAGTTTCTTCTGCTGCTTGGAGGGGCAACAAAGAATAATACAGCTTTGTATAAGCAAGCCATAATGGTCTGTTTTAGTTTCAAGGACACTGCTTTGTATCCATACAATTTCAGTTGCTGTTACAGTAGTAATCTGCATGTAGAAGTTCTTACCCAGCTTTGGGAAGGCTTTGAGTAAATTTCAACCATTTTGGAACACAATAAGAAAGGAGCAAAGTAGACAAGTTTAGAAGAATATTTGCAGGTTCAAATGTTGCTGAAGGCTAGGAAATAATAAAGAACTGTGGGGAAAGACCCCCAAAGGAGAACTCTATTACAGTTAGCAAAGGAAAGCAAGATTTAAGGTGGTACACCTGGACATTGAATCACAAGAAATGACATGTACCTAGAAAAAGAAAATGACTGTCAAGTGTACTTTAATATATATTTCAAAGTCTGGTATTGGGGGCTCTTGGATTTGGAGGAGGAGGGCATTGTTTTTTGCTTTCTTGGTTTTATTTTAGCAACTTGATAACAGTTCACTCATGCCATGGATCTGCTTCTCTATTCAGTAATATCTTTAGGAGCAAACACCTACATTGCCAGTCACTCTGGGCAATATGTATTCCACATTCTCACCTTCTGTTTGGTTAATTCAGGGATGTATGTATTGTTTCTGCTGAACATAAGCAGGGAAAACTCAGAGATGTACTTCTGTGATTTTATAACCTGATAAACTGCATACATCATGTGTCCACAAGAGTCCTCAAACTTCATCCAAAGTAAATCTGCATGTGGTCCAAGGGTAGCCTGAGAGCCAGAAGTTCTTGCACTTCAGTTCTAGCTTTTCAAATGATTTCCTCCATGACTTTGAGTGAGTCACAAAAAGTGCTTACCTTCGAAATTCATTCTCACCTTACTGCTTTGTAGTTGGTCTCTCACTATGGACTTAGTAACTGAGCCTTAGGTACTTTGCTTGGTGTTCCGTATCAGAATTAAGTAGTTGTGTATACAAAACAATCCTGATCAATAAAAACTATTTGCTCTCAAAGCTGATTTTGTTGTATTATTAATTATAATTATTAATTAATTTCCATTAAATTTAATTTTGTACCTAGCCAATTGACATTTCTTAAAGATTAATCGGGACCCTTTTTCTAGGACCTGTTCTCAAGTTTGAGCTCTCAGTTTAGAGGCCTATTTGAAGCAGGAATATATTGACATTTTACCTTTCAAATCAAATAAACAGTGTTAAATTGTTCTCTTCTTGTTTTTCAGTTCATCGTGTCGTGTGTGGAGATGAGACACATAAGGAGACTAAGCACAAGGTACATCATGCACTCTGTTCATCTCCAATTCTCCCGTGAACTTTATGAATGGTCTAGGGACATGGGTATGCTTTTAAAGCTGAGCCAGCATTACAGGTGCTGTCAGATCAGAAACATACTGAATGCCTTATAAATCAGGCACAGTAATAGTTTTAAAGAAGTATATATCAACCAGCATGGGGATACGACTGACTGCACATACAGAGTTCCCACTCCATATAAATCAATTCTATTGCAGTTTGCGTATCTGTCCACTACTGTGCTTATTTATCATCAAGGCATTGAAGGGTCTGATGGTTGTCACTAAGATAAATCAAAAGCCACACTGTTACTCTTGTGGTGCAGTATTTTCCACCACTGCCACTAAAGTTAGATAAAATCAATACTAAATTTTCAAGTTTATTTACAGCGTCAGAGGTTAGGGAAGCACCAGTGTATTTTTTATGTTGTCCAGTATATTCTAGCTGTTTTTAATATGTACATCTCTGGAAGGGCTCTATCTGAGTCATCAGCTCAGCACACAGTGCTTACTTCTCATTGTTAACCTCCTAATTCACCTTAGCAGCGCCTCCTGTACTATCCAAACCGAGGCAATAACTAATAAACCCATTAGGAAACATTGTAATACACTGCTACTGGAAGATATGGGTTTGGAATTATGTTATTTTACACAGGTCAACATATTCTTCCATTTGGAGAGGTGGTTATCCTTATTAGGGCAATCATTTGACAGCCACTGCCATAGTGAAGTAAGTAGACAGGGAATATTTTTCAGGACCTTTAGGCAGCAGAGACAAGACAAACTCCTTAGGTTAGTTTTGTATGTGGTGGGAGGTTGGAAGCTGTAAATGACACTTTAATTTTGTGTTTCCCTAACTCTTTCCAGATGCATTCTTAAACAGGATGTCTCCTCCTTCAAGCATGGAGCATGAGGGAAGCTAAGCGTAAAGCTGCTGCCTCTGCTCCAGTATAGAGGAGATAGAATAAAGCAGCGAGACATAGTGATTCCTAGAAAAGTCTCATTTAGAAGGGCAGATTATCTGTATGAACCTTCTGAGCAGGCCCTTAGGTTAGGTTATTCGGGGCCTTGTTATGCCAGGTTTTGAATATTTCCCCCACTTCTCTATACAATGTATTCCAATGCTCATATGCTTTCTCAGTGAAACATTTTTTCTTATATCCAGATAAAATTTCCCCTTAAACAACTGGTGCCCACTGCCTCTTGTTCTGTTACCATGCGTCCCGGTGTTAAGAACACCTCCACTTTTCTGCAGCTGTCTCCTAGGGGTTGGAAGACCATGATTAGATCCCCCTGAGTCTTTCCTTCTCTAGGCCTAGCAAAACCCATAGCTTTTTTAATTTTTTAGCAAACCCAGGCTTTCTTTCAGCCCTTCTTCAGATGTCAAGTTCTTCCAGCCATCATCTTGTTGGCCTTTCACTAGACCACCTCTAGTTCTTCAAGGTTGCTCTGGAATTGAGAGGACCAACTCTGGCCTGACACATGCTGATTAGAGTGGAATGATCACTTCCTTTGATCTATTGACTACAGCCTTCTATATGTGAACAAGGGCCTCCTCCTCTTTTGTTGCTGCAAAGGCACATTACTCCTTTGTGTTTGTTTTGCTGCCTACCCGTACCCCATGTCCTTTTCTGCGGAAAACTGAAGGTTCTTTATGGGCAAATCCAGTTTATTTGATCAACACTGATGGTCACCAGTACTGGTGTCAATGACCCAGTGTTCCCTCAGAGTATAACATCCAGGACTTTGAAATGTTTAATGTGACTTGTTGCTGTGCTGCATAATTATAAAGTGAAAGAAGACCCTTGTGGTGGTAAAACCAAACCCTCAAACACTAAGCACCTGTGAACTACCCAGTTCTGTCCCTGCCTTGGTCCATCTTCTTCATGCTTAAGGCAGGTATCCTTGTGTGCAAAAATTAAACTGTGGGCATGTTATGTATGCCATGCCAGGCATTCAATTAACATTTCTGCTGATTAACTAATACTCAGCCTTCTTTTTACATTTCTCTAAGCTGCTGGGTATTGGTGAAATGTTGTGACAATATGTTTCAGGTTAATTATACATGACTCAGGTTTTCTTTTCTAAGCTTCGAATCGTTGCTTTTTAGCTTAATTGAAAGTCTCCTTGTTGTTTGAATGACCTTTTTACTATTCATTGTTTTATAAAAGCTCTCCACTGTCTGCCACCCATTCACGCTAAGTGGGTTGAGTCTTTCAGATCACTGTATCCTGAATCCCTACTTTGAGGGTTTTCACAGTGGCAGATGTTTGACTGCATGATCGAATCTCTTTTTATTGCATCCCTGTATTACTTCCTGCACAGTTTCCCATATAGTCAAACACCATGGAATCACAGAATCATAAAATAGTTAGGGTTGGAAAGGACCTTAAGATCATCAAGTTCCAACCCTCCTGCCATAAGCAGGGACACCTCACACTAAACTGTGCCACCCAAGGCTTCATCCAACCTGGCCTTGAATACTGCCAGGAATGGAGCACTCACAACATCCTTGGGCAACCCATTCCAGTGCCTCACCACCCTAATGGGAAAGAATTTCTTCCTTAGATCCAATCTAAACCTCTCCTGTTATGTTTGAATCCATTACCCCTTGTCCTGTCACTACAGTCCTTAACGAAGAGCCCCTCCCCAGTATCCCTATAGGCCCCCTTCAGATACTGGAAGGCTGCTAGGAGGTCTCCACGCAGCCTTCTCTTCTGCAGGCTGAACAGTCCCAACTTTCCCAGCCTGTCTTCATATGGGAGGTGCTCCAGTCCCCTGACCACCCTCGTGGCCTCCTCTGGACTTGTTCCAACAGCTCCATGTCCTTTCTATGTTGAGGACACCAGAACTGCACACAATGCTCCAGGTGAGGTCTCCTGAGAGCAGAGTAGAAGGGCAGGATCACCTCCTCGACCTGCTGGTCATGCTCCTTTGGATGCAGCCCAGGATACGGTTGCTTTCTGGGCTGCAAGCGCGCACGGCAGTCGGCTCATGTTCATTTGCTCATCGACCACCACCCCCAAGTCCTTCTCGGCAGGGCTGCTCTCAATCTCCTCTTTGCCCAACCTGTAGCTGTGCCTGGGATTACTGTGACCCAGGTGTAGGACCTTGCACTTGGCATGGTTACATGAGGTTANGGCAGGGCTGCTCTCAATCTCCTCTTTGCCCAACCTGTAGCTGTGCCTGGGATTACTCCGACCCAGGTGTAGGACCTTGCACTTGGCATGGTTAAACTTCATGAGGTTGGCATCAGCCCACCTCACAAGCGTGTCAAGGTCCCTCTGGATGGCATTCCTTCCCTCCAGCGTATCCACCGATCCACACAGCTTGGTGTCATTGGCAAACTTGCTGAGGGTGCACTCAACATCTTTGCTTTCCTCTCTGCTGTCAACCTTCCTGCAATTATCAGCTGTGCACAGTGACATTCCTCACTTCCTCTTAAGTATTTAAAATGAATTTAAATGTTATCATTAAGAATAGCATTTAATAGCCATTAATGTAGATGGGTATTTCAATATAGGTCAATTCTCACTCTTTGCATTTCTCTTTGAGAGGAAATGACTTTGACTTTAACTCCCAAGAATGGTTTTGAACGACTGAGGAAGATATTCCCCACTGCAACTGAGAGGACATTTTGACGGCTGTGAAGTGATGGTGAAACAAAAAAAGAAAGAACACCACGTTGGCAATAAAAATGACATTCACTATTTCTCCTTGTCACAGTTGTCAGTTTACAATTCAGACTGGAGGTAGAACTAGGAAACAGATTTAGTCTTAGGAACAACACTGTTGTTTACCCCATAGCTTTTCACCAGGCTTTTTTGCAATGTTCTTGCCAATACTAAGGGCACCCACAATTCTATGTATCTCCCAAGCTGTGTTGCTAAGGGATAGACTGTAGACACATGCTGTGATCTGCCTACAAGTAAAGATTATGATGCTAATTTGGTGTAGTTATTAGCACGTTGCTGATATAAAATTGCAATGCATTTTTGGCCATAAAAAATATAATCTGTTTTCTAACCCCAAATAAAAACTTAGGATTGCTGATCTTAGTGTACTATGAAATTGTAATAATGAAACACTGTAAGATGCTGCTGAGAATTCAAGTGCTGTGCTTGTAATTTCAGGAGATAATTATTTCTCTGATAAGATCTTCCATGTAAGAGACTTTGTATGTTTTTGTATTGGTTTCCTGTCCAGACAAATGGTTTTCATTTCATTTTCTAGTTATAGAACAATGCAACTTGCAATATAGTTCTGTCTTGCCCCAAAGTCTATACACATCATACTCCCATATGCCTCATAGTCAAATAACTCAGGTATAGAGGAAATAATAACAAAAGTGAGTTAGTAAAAAGGAGTACCTAGGCAGTTTCAGAGAGGTGTACTTTTTAGATTCAGTCAGAGAAATAAGGTCCTGAAGCCTCTGGAAGTTAAGGGCTACTTGGAAAAGAGAATGATGTCAGCAAATGATTCTGTCATCTCACAAAGCTTTTCATGTGGGAAGACTACCAGAAGTTGCAACAGGTTCATTCACACACACAAATAGAGCAGCTGAAGCTAAAGAGTGCAGCAGATGGCAAAATATTACCCATCAGTTGTTGTTATTGTCATATTTGTGTAGCCCCTGGGGTCTGAAACTCAGATGAGCAAGAACTCTTTGCCACCATCTACTGATGAACTGGGGGAAGAGACGTAGTTAACTTTCACAGGTAATGTTCATGAAAGGATGAAGGATTTTGAAGTTTTCTGGACCACTCGTTCGAGGAGAGGATTAAAAGAAAAACAAAAGTTCATTATCTTCAAAACACCTCTAAGAAGCAATGAATTAGCTCTTGTGTCACTGGATTACATAGGACAGGAATGCTGTCATGGAAGGAATATTAACAAAAGAACTTGATTTTCAGCCTTTTCCGTCTACTTTGTAATGAATTGAACTCCTCAAAATGAGACAGAAGAATTAAGCTGCCCTGAATGTGGATAGATGATAAAGAGGTGAAAAGATGTGTTTATTCAGTGCCAATGGAGCTTTAATTATTGCAGAAGATGAAAAACCTGGACATCCTGACCTTGTATTAAATGTAACTGTACCTTGGTCAAGAGCCAGAGCCAGAAAGATGCTGGGAGATGAGAGAGAAGGAAGCAGTGGTACAAAAAGGGCAATCTTTGTGCTCCCAGAAGATGCAGTAGCACAGGGGCAACATGTCAAGGGACGGCAGGATGTCTGCTTAAGGTGCACCTTTCTTCCCCTGCAAGAGTCAATGTTACCTAAAGTGCTCTGAGACATCACCAGAGCAAGAATGTCCTGTTGAGACCAACTGGAGAAATTGCCTCATTTCCTTAGGTCTGGGGGGTGAGTCTGAAGTGCATGTTTCCATAGTGAAATCCCGTTACTCTATTTGGTATCTGGATTTCTTGGTGTCAGCAATTTCTCACAGAAAAAAAAAGTCACTCTATGTATATGTCACCTTTCTGAGGTGCCCAGTATAAAATACTGGATAACAGACTGTCGAAGCAGTCTTGCAGGAAAAAAAAATTCATCTGTGTCTTGCAATAACTAGGCATGTAATTGTTGGAAATGTGCTTCTTTTTGTCTGGAGCTAGAACAGACTACTTTTCAGGGACAAAGATCAGGAGGTAGATGTTAGGAGCAAGGACAAGGTCTCTAAGTAGTCTCTCATAAATAGACATTTTTGTGCCATTTATGTGCTACGAGCCATCCAGAAGCGTGTAAACGTTAGTAACCTACAACCAGAGCTGAATAAATGCAGCCTACCTCTCCATACAGTTTCTTGACAGCTTGAAATGAAAAGTCTTGCCTGCCTACCAAAGGCAGAGAAGAGAGTCAGCGAGGCAACTTCAATGCAAACAACAGGGGATAATGTGTGTCAGAATGAAATACAGCTCTTTTGCTACTTCTAGGTTTTCCTACCATTATTTTGTGCACTGTCCTTGAGGAAAAAAAAATAAATAAATAACAAAATCAGGAATATGCTTTTTTACTTCAGGAATGCACTTGGTGTTAGCACAGAGGCCTTGAAGAACTGGCTTCTGTCTGCCCCTTTGTTCCTGCAGCAAAGACCAACGATTAGGAGAGCAATGCTAAAGCCTAAGGTGCTCCAGGCTCCATGAAAAAATGGATGCTTAGATTATAAATGCAAATACAATTTCTCCTACACAGCAGGAATCGCAGCTTCCCCAAACACATCCCACTGAAATTCAGGAGGCACCCTGCACATTATGTTTCCATCTCACCACACTCTGCCTTTTCTCTTGCACTGAACTGATGCAGAAATAAAACTAGCCCTGATTCATTGTTGCTTTCCTAACGTGAATTTCTCTCACATTTGGCTGCTTTACAACAGAGGTGTCTGTAAACACATCTAACTCTCATTCCGATTGTATAAAAACATGCTGCCCACAGTTCTGCTCTCTGCATCCTCAGCATCTGGCCGTGATTGCAGGATTAAGATGGATGGGTTTAACTATTACTTTCCTTTAGCATTTCATCAGTTTTTGTTCTTCCAAAGAGTGGAAACTCCTTAACAGTCATGCAAGAATCTTGAAGTCTGAAAGAGGTCCAAAAGGGCAAACAGTGAAAGAAAAGTCATTAAGAGAGATTTTTCAACCTCAGCATTTTAGTTCAGATGCCATTAAGTTGTGGAAGAGAGTTTGGACATGCTTGTGGGTTTATTTACTTTAGCTTGTTCCACCTCTTATCGATTGAAATTTGATGGCCCTTGAAAACATTCTTCCCCTTCAAACTCCAAGCTTTCATGGAAAATAAACTCCAAAAACCCAAACTGTGTGAACCAACATTCAACAGCTGAGTGATTTCCACCTACCCCCCTGCACCTGCTCAAGCTCATATTTGCAATCTGTCTCAGTCACCCAGTTCACTTTTCCCCTTGCCAAAAAGTGAGCTAATGTCATTTGGTGTTTCAAGACAGGAAAAGTGAGTCAGCTCAGCATGTTCAAATTATCTCATGACTACATTTCAGTTTTGGCTGCCCTCTTCTACATTGCCAGTCTCCATGAAGGAGACAGGATGACAAAAATGGTTTGCATGTCAAGCAAGGGCTACTGGATCAAAGGCCTAACAATCCTGAACTGTACAGACTGATGATTTGAAATAAAAATGAATCACCATATCCAAACTTCCTTGTCTGAATCCTCCAGTAGGGAGATTCTTAGGTTGGATCAGAGCTGGTTTAGCCCTATGTTACAGGGAAGAGTATACATGTATCCTCATCCCATGGGAACTGGTGTGTCATGTGTCCTTGACTGAAGCTAAGTTATGTGGCATACATAGAATTGTAGAATCATAGAATGGTTTGGGTTGGAAAGTACCTTAAGATCATCTTTTTCTAACTCTCCTGCCATTGGCAAGGGACATCTCACCTTAGACCATGTTGTCCAAGGCTGTGTCCAACCTGGCCTTGAACACTGCATTGGGATACGTACCCCAGTGATTCAGGCTTCTCAGATGTTTTGACTTTCTTTGCTAATTAGATGTTCATTAGAACTTGCTGACAGCCAAAACTAAGCAGCTGAAAATATTCATATAATGCATTAATCAATTTAATTTAGCATGGTCTATTTGCATGTCATAATGACTTCCTAAAAGCCTTTCTTGGTGGCACAGATATCTCAGAGGGAATACTACTGTACAGAGGCAAGGAGGGCATTTCTAATTAACAGAGGAACTTGCTAAACACCATTTCCCTAACTCAGCACTCTTCTGATTTTTACAGAGAAAGAGTACTTAGAATTGCCAGTAACCTTATTATCTTTTCCTTTTCTCACGGCTTTCTACCTCAACTATTAAATTTTTACTCCAGAATGGTACACATTGTGACCCCGCCTTTCCTTGACACCTGAAATGTAGCAAATTATAACAATGGTGAGCATATTTTATAGCTTTCCACTTTTATTACCGCTAAATGCATCATTAAGTGTAAATTGATATCAGCCGAGAGTACATTAATTGTGACCGATTTTTTGCTGATACCACACTGCTTTCAGGGTGACTGCAGTATTGCTTCCCCACAAGAACCTGACTAACAGTTGTGGATTGGCCACTAACATGAGAATCCAAGAGCTCCTGGAGTCCTAAAGTACAGTGGGATTTTATCTGGGAAGCTCATGAAATCAAGTTTAGCATCCCTCCCAAAGCAATTCCTCTTCCTACACCTACACAGGCTCTTCCATTCCCTTGTTACTCAAATTCCCATTTCTGTGGTTTTGGTAATTCCATCTCCTAGATTCTTTTGTAAAGTGTTACTTTGCTGTTGTTGTAGATTGTTGTGATGGACTACATGAAGACTTGACAACCAGCACATCCTCTCTCAGCATAGGTGGTGACAGTACAGACATACCTAAGCTAGCTTTTAGCCATTATATTCCAGCACTACAAGCACTGGTGCTATGATCTCTAGGAATAGAAGGCATGCTGCAGCCTATCCATATCCCATCCTACACTGTGGAGCCCCAGTACTCCTGGGGCCAGCCAGAGTCATGGTGTGAATAACAGGACCATGTCCTGATAATCCCATATCTGGAATGAAAAGAGAAGAGGGACCATCGCTGTAGCTCCTTTAGAGGTAGAAGAGAAACTAAAAGAGCAGCAATACATGTACTTTCAGTAGTAAAATACTCTAAAGTTGCAACCAGAGTCAGAGAATACCCCTGATATATTTTCTCTACCTACCCATCCCAGTGACTTCTTAGTCTAAGCACATCTTTCTTTGTACACAAAATCAAGCAGGTTCCTAGTCAGGCTGAGATGCTAAGGTATTATTCCCCTCCTCATCACTGTTTCCAGTGAAAACCTGTTATCAGGACTTAGCTGCTGACTGCTGATGTCAGGGGTAACTGCTGATGTTCTGATGCTGACTGCTGATGTCCCATAGTGATAGAATATCTAGCCTAGGTCATGTCTTGCTTAGAAAGGTTGGACCAGATGATCCTTGAGGCTCTTCAAACCTGGTATTCTATGATTCTATGATTGATGGGAAGGACAGACTAGCTGCAGCCAGATTGCTTTTAGAGTATACTCTGTCAGAAACCCTTTGTGTTGCCAACACTATGCAAGAGATGACTGAAGCACGAGGAGGAGATATACTTAGCTTATTTACTGAGGTAAGCGCAATTTGAACTCAGTCCATTTTTCAGCTTTAGTTTAAAGATCATGCTCAGGCTATGCCCTTGTTCAATAGTGTATCTAGCAACAAATAATAAAGGGAGCTGGCAAACCCTCCTCAAACCCAACTCTAACATTTTCTGTGATCATGCACTGAACCCTGCATTCATGTTTTCCTTCCGATAGTGGACCTCCACTGCTCAGAGTGACATTTAGAATCATTCAATCCACCACATCTGGAGCAGTATTTCTCAAGCAAACCAGCAATTCTGATGTTGTCCAGACAACAAGCGCCACATCACTGTGTAACCCTTTCATATCTTCAGGAATAGCAACACAGCTTCACATCTTCAGTTTTGTCCTGTGAGAGCTGACTTATCTGAGCTGGTGGCTTTTGACAAGGAGCATCAATGCATGTGTTTGTACTGTGTGCACTCATGTCCTTTTGCAATTTACTGATATAGGATAGCTCTTTAGAACATTAATAAAATGTCTCCTGAAATAATAAACATTTCAATGTTTTCTTTCAGGCTAGGTTTCTATAGCGAACATACCATGATAACACCTTAATTTCTCTAAATTTTAGTTTGGTATAACATGTATGATTTACGGGTTCAGACTTATACAGGAGAAGTTCAGGCTAAATAGAAGGAAGAAGTTCTTTACTGTGAGGGTGGTGAGGCACTGGAATGGGTTGCCCAGAAAAGTTGTGAATGCTCCATCCTTGGCAGTGTTCAAGGCCAGGCTAAATGAAGCCTTGGGTGACATGGTTTAGTGTAGGGTGTCCCTGCTTGTGGCAGGGGGCTTGGAACTGGGATGATCTGAAGGTTCTTTCCAATGCAAAGCATTCTATGATTCTGTCTTATTCTTAAACGTGCAAAATTTAAACTCCTTCAAAAGATATTTCTACAGAAATTAACTAAATTGGTAATAGGCACCTTGGAATACAAGCTACAAATAAATAAACATGCTAATGGTAGAAATAAACTTTACTATGTAGATTCAAACCCTCTGTGATCAGTTATGCCTAAGCATTTCAGCAGAGGTATGGGTATTACTGTAACCTTAAAATTAACTGCTTGAAAGACTCTCTTTCTGTGTGTTTCATGTTCTATGTGAATAATGCTTTTTCAGTGAGTGCATGGGGATTTATAATTTCTGTTTTCCTCACAGGGAACAGAAAAACTGTGATTTCACAAAATACCTTCTCCATTTAAAATAATTCCAAAAAATAATTGTTGACCATCTCTAAAATGGATACCATCTGTGGAATATTCTTTGAAATCTGCTGTGGAAAAGTAGTAATAATAGGCCATCTCTTCACTTCCGTTGCTTCTGTCTCAAAGTTGAGAAACACTTTGAGTTTAAGAATTATAGAGAACCATAAAAACTTTTCACCCCAAATGGTAAATCTTTCTACTTTATTACAATAAACGTAGGGATCTGATTTTCTTGGCACAGGCAGTTTTATTACATTTATTACTAACAGCAGATGCCAGCTAGTGAAATTCAAATCACAGAGGGGAGGTGGGGTGGGAGTGGGGGGTAATTATATAATTTTCAGTGGGTTTTACTAACAGCTGAGGGTTTCAGAAGCTCAGAGATTGTGGGAAATTATTATTTGTATGTATATATGAGGAAAAGGTTTTTATTCTCTCCCTTTCACTCTTCTATGAAATCTTTTCCCCCAAATCTCCTTTGAATAGAACTTTTCTGTATTTTCCAGTACTAGACCTGACATTAGATTTTTTTTCACTTTGAGGTTTTAAGTCCTTTCAGCAAAATATGCAGAGGTTTTCACAGTCCTGTTCAGATGATGATTTTCCTCTTTTGTATTATGAAAGAAAAGGAAGTAAAGAATCCCAGTGAATAAGTACTTGGTAATTGGCAATACTTGTTTAGTGAGAGTGGCTTAAAAGGGATTGAGCATAAACCAAAACGGATTTTAGTCACTGAAGACCTTGTCTCTTTCTTTCTAAGCTGGGATATATTTCTAACCCTTATGGGAAATGAATTCCAGTCTGCATTTCTTCCAAGCCAGGACAAGAGCACATTGCTGACTCATGTTGAGCTATTTACCAGCCAACACCTCCAAATTCTTCTCCTTATAGTTGGTCTTGATCCATTCTCTGCCTAGCCTGCATCTGTGCTTGGGATTGCTCCAACCCAGGTTCAGTACCTTGCTCTTGGCCTTGCTGAACTTCATGAGTTTGGCATTGGTCACCTATCCAGCCTGGACAGGTCCCTCTGGATGGCATCCCTTCTCTCCAGTATGTCAATCACACCACACAGCTTGGTGTTGTCAGCAAACTTGATGAAGACACACTCAATCCCACTGTCCACAGCACAAACCATTACATGATTCTATGATCCAGTCAGTACACTCAGGGGAGTCTAATGAACAATGCAGAAGATAGGTGCCTACTTCAGCACGAAAGATCTCCCAAAGTTACATAAAATAAGTCCTATTTAAAACTAAAGAGACCAAAATGTCTAGGAAGGACATGAGGGGTTTTATTCTGCAAGTCTCCTGTCTCTGTACAGCCTTTTCAAATTTAGTCAATTCCTGACCTTCAATAGCAGTCTCCAGTAACAGGTTTTCAAGTATATCCATGCCTTTGTTTTTTCAGTTTGGGGGCTCTTTTCCCATAGTAGCACACATTCTTAAGGGGTTCAGTGTAGACTCCTCATCCACTTGTAATCTCTCTGGGGCATGACAAATAGTGGGAAAAATCGTTCCTACCCTGCAGCTCAGACCTCTCTGCCTTTTCAAACCCCAAGAAAGGAATATGCTGTAAATTACATACTGTAAAGGCCAAAAAGAGTCATATAATCAGCCACAATAAAACTGCAAGAAGGCATCAGACTGCATCTAACTTTTATTGAAACACCAAAGTCGGCTAAAGCCTTATATTGCCAGGGGTATCTTTCAGATCAAATACATGTTACAGCCTGTAAAAATTAAGCTAGTCATTATAAACTTAATCTGCAGTCTGAATGGTAAAATTGAAAAGCACTCAAGCATTAAACTGAGCTTGTTAAAGGTAAAATAATAAAGCAATATGGGCAAAATATAAATAGTTTTAAGGATTCCTGGGAGCAGGATAGCTGGGCTGAGCATTTCAGTGGAAATTGTAATGAGTTATTGCTCTCAGAAAAGTTGAATATCTTCTGTAGGCTGCTCTTGCCACTAGCTGGTTAACAACCATTATTGGCATTGTGGAGAATCCTGTGCACCCTTTCTTGTTTGTTTTTTTTGTTTTCATTATTATTATTTAAGAAATTTAGGTAACTTTGTCATTGCAAAGTGTTGCTTGGAAACCTGTTAACTCATCCTTAAAATGTATAGCCTGCTTGGCAGCAAGTTAATTAATACTTATTAATAAACTTCTTTTTCATTAGCCAAAGATCTTTATTATTCTAATTGCTTCTTATGAATGAAGGTGACCTTGGCTACAGGGTTCATAAATAGTCAATGTATACAATGAGAGCAATAGAAATAAGTATACCTGCATTCATCTGTGTTCCAGACTGTTAAATTTGACATGGCACAATAACTCAGAAAGGTTAAACTCTGCTTTGCACCACTCTATCTAAAACCAAAATCTCCAAGTTCTTTCATCCTGTTTGGTAAAGGATGCATCAGTTGCAACACCTTAACTTTAGATATATGATGGCTTGGCTTTGAAAACGAAGATTTGGGAAGGGTTTTACCCATGCTCACTACAAGTGCAATCACAGAATCACAGGGACCTCGAAAGATCATCTAGTCCAACCCCCCTGTGAGAGCAGGGTAACCTAGAGTACATCACACAGGAACTTGTCCAGGCGGGCCTTGAATATCTCCAATGTAGGAGACTCCACAACCCCCCTGGGCAACCTGTTCCAGTGCTCTGTCACTCTCACAGGAAAGAAGTTTCTCCTGATGTTCACATGGAACCTCCTGTGCTCCAGTTTACACCCATTGCCCCTTGTCCTATCACTGGACATCACTGAAAAGAACCTGGCTCCATCATCCTGACACTCACCCTTGACATATTTGTAAACATTGATGAGGTCACCCCTCAGTCTCCTCTTCTCCAAGCTAAAGAGACCCAGCTCCCTCAGCCTCTCCTCATAAGGGAGATGTTCCACTCCCTTCATCATAGTCGTGGCTCTGCACTGGACTCTTTCAAGCAATTCCCTGTCCTTCTTGAACTGAGGGGCCCAGAACTGGACACAATATTCCAGATGCGGCCTCACCAAGGCAGAGTAGAGGGGGAGGAGAACCTCTCTTGACCTACTAACCACACCCTTTCTAATGCACCCTAGGATGCCATTGGCCTTCTTGGCCACAAGGGCACATTCCTGGCTCGTGGTCATCCTCCCATCCACCAGACCCCCAGGTCCCTTTCCCCTTCACTACTTTCCAGCAGATCAACCCNAACCTCTCTTGACCTACTAACCACACCCTTTCTAATGCACCCTAGGATGCCATTGGCCTTCTTGGCCACAAGGGCACATTGCTGGCTCATGGTCATCCTCCCATCCACCAGGACCCCCAGGTCCCTTTCCCCTTCACTACTTTCCAGCAGATCAACCCCCAACCTGTACTGGTACATGGGGTTGTTCTTCCCCAGATGACTAAAAGGGCAGATAGAACTTTAAATATATAAGACCTCATCATATGACCTATTTTTAATTTTAATGAGACTCCTTTGTGCTGAACTGTGTTTAAATGCTTAAAATGGGACAGCCTTGGGGTGCCCGTGGTGCTGGCCATAGGCTGTGCTCTGGGATATTTACTCAGTTGAAACTCTACCTTATCCTTCATGGATTCCAAGCAGTAGGATCACCCATTTATTGAAGGGGCTTTGCAGAATGAATTAGTTGTATGTATAATTTTTGAGATATCTGTTTGGGGCCTTCATTACCACTACATTTGTGGCTTCATTTTAGTACATGATTCAGACATCTTTATTCTGCAAACACTTCTTACACCATGCATGAGTTTAACATTGAAGTATTTTGCTGAAGAGTGATGAGATGAACAATCTGGCCGTTGCACTTTATCTCAATGAAAAGGGATGGTAATCATCTGCATTAAGAAATTATGGCTATGCTTTATGCTCAGAATTTTGCAGTAGAGAAAATGCTGCAGGTGAGGGAAATGAGTTATGATGAACTGAGTAACTAAGATCATAGAGAGATTACAATATATCTGGGATTCTAATTCATCTTTTCTCAGTTCAAATGATCAGGTAAGATTCCTAAATTCAGAGAAAAAATGCAGAACAAACAGAATGACAATTGCTTGTTAATATTGAGAGAGTTTTCCAGCATAATCTTGATTCGTAAATACCAGGGTTCCACTATTATGCTCTAATTAGGTCTAGAGATATGCAAAGGTATAAGGGGTAATGGCTTTAAACTGAAAGAAGATAGATTTAGATTTGTTATAAGGAAGTTCTTTTGCATGAAGGTGGTGAGGCACTGGCACAGGTTGCCCAGAGAAGCCCAGAGAAGACGATTTCATATGCAACATATTCTACAGGAAAAGACGATTTCATATGCAATGACACATTTCCCAAGATGTCACTGAAAAAACGCTTCATCTCTTGTTTTCAAGACAAACATCACATCTTCCTTCATTAAAGTTCCAAGATGCTTCGGGCATTATAATTTGTGAGACAACTGAGGTGATACTCTGCTTCAGATATGTCACCTCCCAGGTCTGTAAGAGGCTTTATGTTCTTCCTTAAAGGGGAAGGAGACATCAAGGCTTAGTCTTAACGTCTAAGACTCCTTAAGAGTCCTTAAGGAAGTCTGACATAGGAAAGAAGATTCTAGATGAGATTGCAGGACAATAGGCTTATACATGCAGAGAAAAATGAGACAGTCACAATGCATTTCAGCAAGACTCTCTTTAAATTCCATTTAAAGTGCCTTTGTATGCTTGTTTCTCTGAATTCAGGTGCACCTGCAATCATTTTAAGAGGCAGAAACCTCAAACAGCTTTAACACAATCCTAACATGAGCTGATGCCTGCATTTGCTGCATAAACACATACATATGAAAGTCACTGTGGCAGGCCAGTGCCTTACAATCCTGTCAAATTCTAGACATATGACAGAGCAAATTAAGAAATAACTCAAGTGGTGCTAATGAAACTTGGAAGAAAATCAGTGGGAAGATAATAAAATGTTCCCACCCTCATGTTGAGTATAGAATCACAGAATTAAAGACTGAAAGGGATTTCTGTATTTCATCTACCTGCCTCTGCTCAAAACCAGGGCAACTTCAAAGTTATAAGAGGTTTCTGATGGCTTTGTCCACTTGGGTTTCAAGTGACCCAAGGATGGAGATTCCACAACCTCCCTGGCCCCTGTTCAAGTATGTTTATTCCCTGTCCGACAGCTTCTGCCAGTTGTCATTTTCGTGTGCACCTCTGAGAATTTCTGTCTCTGTCTGCTTTATAGTCACTCATTAGAGCACACTGCATTCTTCCTTAGCCTTTTATCTGGGATATATCTCTGCTACATTGTGAATTACAGCCCCATAACCTACCCTAACTCTCTCCTACACTAAGGGCCCAAAGAGGAACCAATTTTACCAGTTGGTTCTTGCCATTAACCAGAGTCCCTCTGCTTATTCTTCCTTAACATGGTCTCTGATCACAGAATCATTAGTTAATCACTACCAAGAATATTTCACTGAGATTTATCTGAGAAACAAGACACTGCCAAGTTGTAAGATAAATCCCAATGACACCAATGAGAGCTGGATCAGAGCCTTGTCTCACTACTCCAGTGTTATGACTGACAGAGACAAACCAAGAAAGAGAACAATATTCTTCAGTGCTTCCTCATTGTTAATGACCTCTCTTAAACTCACTGAGACTTTTTTGATCCTGGGGACTTGATGATAATATGGTTAGTTGGTTTCTTCAGGACTGCCTGAAATCCCTGAGGGCTGAATGCAATTTCAGGGCCAGCAAAGGGGACAGAGATCTCATCTGTATTTGTCAAAAATGCTCCAAAACACAAAATCTTGATGTTCTGCTTCATAATTTAAAGCCTAGTCATCAGCTTTTTCACAGGTTATTGTCAAGGTGCTGATATTCAGCTTACTCATTCCACACAGGCTTTACTAAATTTGGACCTTGGGAAGACCTTGGGAATGACTAAGTGAGAGGAAGAAAGAAGACTATAACAAGATGGTATATGCCTAGGTCAAGGCAAAATTCATCAGTGGCTTTTGGACACTGCTGTTAAGGGGAAAAGGCTGTAGTTCCACCTTCAGCTACATCTAGCTGGTGAATGAGAGCCACAGGACAGAGAGGCCAAGAGTGGAGCTGACTCAGCATCAGTGTGCCAAGAGAGACAGAACGGATTTGCACAGTACCCAGGACACTCACTCACCCCTGAAGCATCAGATACGTTTGCAAAGAGCTGACAGCACATTTGTCTCCCCATCCATCCTGGTTCAGTCACCTTTTTACTGAGAGAACATTATCCATGTTAATATGGACCTCTGCTCAACTATCAATAAGTCAGAGCCAGACCTTTCCCTCAGAAGTTTCCCATCATCAGTCTTTGTGTGATGGCAAACCTTGGAGTCTGGGAGGTTTCATCTCTAATTAGCAGCAGAAACAACTATGAGTTCATCTGCATTGCAGAGCACTAATTTCACTGCTGTTCTGATTTAGGACCCACCAATTTTGGGGCTACTGAGCCATGTTATGCCCAATAGATGATAATACTGACCATGAGAAGGGCGTCAGCAGTGATTATATTCTTACCTGACTGTTTATTTTGTGGATTTATATTTATAACTTATAACTTCATTATTCCTAAAACAGCAGGGGCAGGAAGCTAGCTTTTCTGCTCTCCTTCAGACTGGGGTTTTGTTAACAGGATTGTGTGAGGTGTCTTGAGAACAAAACCAAACAATCTTATATGGAAAGGCTACCTTACTTTGTGGCTTTAATTTTCACACTACAGTACAGTAAGGCAACATTTTTTTAGCATATTCCTCAGTTGAGGGAGAATTGCCAGGAGATTTTGTAAGGAAGTGCTCAAGGCAAGGTTGGATAGGGCTTGGAGCAACCTGGTCTAGTGTGAGGTGCCCCTGCCCATGGCTGGGGGTTGGAACTGGATGAGCTTTAAGGTCCCTTCCAGTCCAGACCATTCTATGATTCTATGATCTGAGTTTGCTTCTAAATTGTGGAAGACACAGATGTGTGGAAGTTTTGCAAATCAGTTAGAGGCCATTCTATTTAAAGCACAGGACTTAAACTGGCAAAAGACATTATCACCTGACAGATTTTGCAAGACTTCTTGTGTGAATGTGTCTGCCTCAGTCCTGTAAAATGAGGACAATTCCACTGCCTCTATTTTTCAAGTCTTTTTTCTATTTAGGTCTTAAGTACAGAAGCTGTTTCTGGCTCTTTATTTGTACAGTATCCTGGAAAACAATAACCTGAGCTCAGTTCATGCAGCTAAATAAATCACAGATACCATTTTATATCCAGCCATTAATAAACAGGATTCTCTTTCCTCTGCATTAAGTGGATGTTTTTCACTCTGAGTTAAGAATTCTTTTCTTCATCTTTGTCTTGCAACAGTTTGCGGATAATGTAGTTTGAAAGTTTTTCAAAATTGGTTAAGCAAAGAAAGACAAACTTGGTACTGTGCCTCAGCAAGACTCCATTTAAGCACTTGATGATACAAACAAACCGGAAAGACAAATGTAAATGTTGTTCCAATTAAGTGGAACCCAGGATGTCTCCATGGGTACATTATAGGATGCAGTGGAGGTGGTAATGTTGAAGAGGTTGCTATGAATAGCCTCCAGCATTAAAAATTTAAGCCTGCAACTCGTTCATAGCTGTGGCTGTGCATGCACTGGGAGAGAAATGGCACAATCGAAAACAGAATCGGCATATGTCTGCCAGAATCATCTCAAGGAGGAGGAAATTTAACCTCTGTTTTCCCAGTAAGAGTGAGAGTTTGCTGCAGAGTTCATGATGGCTGTCTAATGGCAAAAGAAGAAATGTCAGAGGCTGGTAGAGGAACAGCAGTAGCTTCCACTCAGTGTTGTACGGCAGGGTCAAAAACCAGTGTGTGGCTTCCCTGCAGGACAGACTAGTCCTGTAAGCTGTGGGTGAGAGTCACAGTCATGCATAGTTGCTTGTGTGTGCCAGTCCATTGCAGGCTGACCAGGGCTGAATGGAAGTTAAAATGAAAAAGTTGTGGCTGGGTAATTTTATTATGGAGCTGGATTTAACTAGGATAGAAAGGCATAGGGATCCATTATCCCTGTTTTAAGGGACATGTTGAAACCAAACACTTGCAAGACCTCTCACACTAATTCAGCTTAGTGCCTAACTTCTTGGTTTGTGCTTTTTAAGGTGAGTCTACTCCTTCTTGGGAGAGCAAAGTTGTTCCTGGTCTTACTCATAATTATCCCTTGTTTCATGCGTTATCTTTTCACCTGTGTCATTTGGTCTTGATGGCCTTCTTTTTTACTTGGATTTAGTTTATATGGTAGAGATGGTCACATCTTGTAGGCTACTATCCTGTCATTTTCAGGTAGGCCATTAGTCTTTCCGAAAGAATGTCAGAGATATCATGCCTATGCATGTAGCCCATATCTAGATTATTTCTTAACAAGAAAGAGCTACCAACCAACTCTTGGAAAGACGACAGGTCCAGCAATTCCTTTGGTCAGCTCAAACAAGTCTGTTTCTAAAACAGAGATATGAATCAGCTCTAGATTTGATGTGAAGGGAGGGGAAAACAGCAACTCATCTTTGTCTATTGTTAACATGGTAGCCCTTGCTAGGGATTGTTATAATTAAGGACAATATTGTCTGTAGGATTCTGCAGTTTCCAGGAATACAAAACCTTCAAGGCATATGCCAACAGCCTGTTATGTTGACAGGAAACCCTACTGGGTGGGATGTTCTGAAATACCTGATATAATCACAGCACTGGATAACAGTATTGTTGTCCTTCCCTGAAAGGCGCAGGAGAAAAGCTACATCTATAGACTTGATAGCTGATGAGGCAGTGAGCTACATTTGGGTGAGAAGACCTCAGTACTAAGAAGGGAAGACCAACCCTAATGAACGAAACTGCTGTCTATTTACAGAGACAAGCTCACAGTCAGAGTAGCTTGGACAGCTACAGAGAGAGGAAACAGCAGGACCATGGGTCAGTATCTGGGTGTGCAGGAGATGGACTGGGCCTGCTCCAGTAGACACTTGTCAAACTGGCTTTTTGCAGAGTATGCTAAGTCTCATCTTTTTCTGAAACCTCCTTAAAGGAGATGTGTTCATTTATGTTTTTACCTTTCCTTGAGCTATGTTTGCACATACACTTAGGGAAGAGGAAATTGCACTACAGATGAACTTTGTGCTTGCTGTGGGTGCATCATGATTTTCCATTTATGATATTGTAAAGTCTGGCTCTCAGTGGAGCTCTCAGATGAGCTACCCTCATTATATTGTTACTATTACTCTTTTGTCTGTGGATCTCTATTGTGTATTGCAGCTTATGTGAACATTTCAATAAAATACCAGCTTATGCGGGCAAAAGCATTGAGCCATCAATTCTGTCATGAGCTGCATGCACTTACTATGATGAAGCAGTCACTTATCAGAGGAAATAAACCACAGCCAGAGGAGGTGGAAGGATGTGTTCAAGCATCTGAATGCACATAGGAAGGAACCCTGGCTTACAGTATCCTGCCACTAGAAGCTACCTGAAAGTCAGTAGCAACAGAAATTCCACAGTGCTGTCCATTATATTTGCAAAATCAATGGGACTGCAAAGCTGTGAAGATGGAATGTTGAACAGCCCTAAGGACTCCTTTTTTACATTAAGTTCTGAAGAAAATGTAGGCAGCAGATGAACCCAGTTCAGAAAATAGCTGGAATACCAAAGCATTTTTATCTACCCGAAGCATCCTTTTATTTTAACACTGCAAATTAGGAATATTTCTGCCAGAGTAAGCAAACAAAACAGATTATTGCAATAAAGAGGGGGTCATATTTAATGGTTTCTGGTTGAATTTATTGGAAATGGTAGACAGATGCAGAAGGCAAAGCGAAGGTAGCTGAAGCACTGTTGCGAATAGCTCAGACTGGAATGAGGATGTGCCTTCATGTTCTCAGTGTCTATTTCTTCCCATGATAAAGCTGCAACGGGTGACTTTCTGCAGCTTCTCTTAAAGGTTTGCTGAAAAGCCTTATCCTGTGATATGCTCAGGGCAGCCAGCTCCCATTCAGTTTTGCCTGAGTAAAAATAAGCAAAACCATCTGAGGCCTTGCTCTTCACTTCCCCAGTGTGGTCCTTGCAGTGGCTTTCATTTTAGTGCTTTTATTGTTTGCAGATGATTCGTCTCCATCAAAATTAAAGGTGTAGCTTCACAAGGCTTGGTGACCAGGAAACTCATTTAGTTCTCTTTAGTTCTGTGTGACTGCTATGCCCTGTATACTCAAGAGTACTACACAGCCAGTACAACAGCGCTGTTCCTGCCTCTCCACAGTAGATGCTTCTCTACACATTCTATGAGGAGGCAAAAAGTTACCCACAGACAACAAAGACACAAACACCCCTGAGTAATCTTCCACTAGCATTCAAACTGTAAGGACCACCCTATCTCAGGGGTGTGTTCAGACCCCAGACAAAGTAAAAGCAGCTTCAGTGAGAAGTGCTCTTTCTTGGGCTTTCAGACAACTCAATTTGGGTCCTGAATTGCAGACGTTCACTTGAAGACAGGTACCTAAGTTCTGTGTATAAAAATTAGGGAGAAAAACCACATTTTTTGAATGCATTTTGGCTTAGAGTTGTAAATAGGACTCTGGATTTAAATGTATCCTCAAAATAACGTAACCAAAGACTTGATTCCAGCTCTCATTGTACTGTTTGGCTGTGGGGGTAGCTATCCAGATAGATGTTTTGGAAAAGAGAATTAAGCCTCTGCACACTTTCTGACAGGTGATATCCTATAAAGCCAGTTGAGAGAGTGACCAGCTTAGGAGTTTTAACCTAGAGGAAGTGGAAAGCCCATCATAGAGGAAGGATGGCAGACAAAAGAAGGACATAAACAATGCTTATGACAGAATCTTTCTATTTCATAGAATCTTAGAATGGTTAGGAATGGAAAGAACCTTAAGATCATCCCAATTCCAACCCCCCTGCCATGGACAGGGACACCCCACACTAAACCATGCCACCCAAGGCTTTGTCTAACCTGGCCTTGAACACCGCCAGGGATGGAGCATTCTGAACTTTCCCAGGCAACCCATTCCAGTGCCTCACCACCCGAACAGGAAAGAACTTCCTCCTTATGTCCAATCTAAACCTCCCCTGTTTAAGTTTAAACCCATTACCCCTTGTCCTGTCACTACAGTCCCAAATGAAGAGTACCTCCTCAGCATTCCTAGAGGCCCCCTTCAGATACTGGAAGGCTGCTAGGAGGTCTCCACGCAGCCTTCTCTTCTCAACAGCCCCAACTTTCCCAGCCTGTCTTCATATGGGAGATGCTCCAGTCCCCTGATCATCCTCGTGGCCTCCTCTGCACTTGTTCCAACAGCTCCATGTCCTTTTTATGTTGAGGACACCAGAACTGCACACAATGCTCCAGGTGAGGTCTCACAAGAGCAGAGTAGAGGGGCAGGATCACCTCCTTGGACCTGCTGGTCACGCTCCTTTGGATGCAGCCCAGGATACGGTTGCTTTCTGGGCTGCAAGTGCACACTGCGGTTGGCTCATGTTCATGTTCTCATTGACCACCACCCCCAAGTCCTTCTCGGCAGGGCTGCTCTGAATCTCCTCTCTGCCCAACCTGTAGCTGTGCCTGGGATTACTGTGACCCAGGTGTAGGACCTTGCACTTGGTATGGTTAAACTTCATGAGGTTGGCATACTGCACAAGGCTTCTCTTCATGCAAGGGTATTGTTTATTATAGTGCTTATTCCTCTGCATACCACTGCAGCTAGGTAAATATCCTTTTTTATATCTGAGAGTCTAAATCATAGAATTATAGAATCAAGAATAGTTAGGATTGAGAAGGACCTTAAGATCTTCTAGTTCCAACTACCATGTCCTTTACTTGTATATTTGGAAATGCTTTTGACTGATGCAAATATTTTTGGGTATACAGGATTGACTATTTTTTTCCTTTCAATACTGCTGGGGGGTGACAATCCCAGCATTGCTGTCAGTCCATTTCGAAATCTTCCCCTCCATCAGTTGCGAGATGCCATAACCAATAGCTTTTCATCATTTATTTTTCATACATTCCTTCCAAATCATGTATCTATTTAAAATCCACATCCTTTTCTCCCAGCTAGCTAAGGAGGAACAAGGACTCCATGTCAAAATTAAGAGGTTAGAAGAGAAATCACACTGCCTGTGCTCGAGCTTAAAAGTCCAAGAAAGAGAAGGGCAAATCATATTTAGCATTACTTCTAATACATCAAAACAATTTATATCAGAGCCATCCTATTTGCTTTAATACAAATTTCAAATAAAACCAATCTTCTTCAACTTGAAAGCACTAATTCATTTCAACAAGTTTATTTGTGAACTGGTTTTGTGTGTTTTCTTTGACTGTACTTGTGAAGTACACCACAGCCTGGAAGTGCTGGTATTTCACTTTGAAGAAACCTCCCTCAGGAAATGAGATAGACCATTGAACTTCTAGCACTTGACTGACCAAAATAATTAAGTAAAAATAAAATGCAGATAAAACAAAGCATAGTTTACACAGAACAACGAATGCCATCTGGTATCAAAGTTGATCTACTAAATGAGAATTACAGCTTTATAATTAAATGGCTAAATGCTACAACAGCAGTTAAATATGTTTCCTCTTTATAGCCCAAACATGTCAAAATAGATGCTCGCTGACCTTAAGGGTGTGTGTCTAAAGAGAGAAGGACAGGAAAGGAACTGGAGAGGTGAAGCCCAACAGGCAGATGGAAAATCCACCCTTTTGGATTTAGCACTCTGGTGAGGAAAGTAGCAATATCCCAGTTTTATGGCTGATAATTTTGAGGCTGAATATCAATGGTAATATTTATCTGTTTGGCAAGAGAAATTGTGGGTGCTAATTCAAGTTACAAGGTCCTTTCAGCTGTTCTGTTATCTTGGGTTTGAGAAGAACCTGATAGCCTTGGAAATTAGGGAGAAAATAAATCATATATGTATTAAAGAATTTGCTGTAGAGGTGTTATAAACATGTCACTTTCTCAGTGCAGAACAGACTCGTGTATGAAAAGGTTTTGGATATTTATTGTTTAAGTATTCAAGAAACACCATCCCTTAGAGACTTGTTCAGCTTTGAAAGAGGATGATCATTAAATTAGGAGTGAGAACTGAAGTAAAGGTATCCTTGATTGTTATAACTGGTCTATAATGGTAATTTCTGTGGAGGGAGGAATGGTTCCCACTGCTCACCTTGCCCAACTTTTTGAGAGTGCTACGGATGAAAACCAGGATTTGAAGCAGAACTTGAGTTTATAATGAGGCATCCAGGGACAGAAATCACTCCACCTGTGTATCCCACCATTCTCTGTGTCTTGTTCTGAAAGATATGATTTTGGCTTGTGTAACAAACAACCACCAGAGTAAATGGCCAGGGTCTAGAGCCAGGATTGACGATTCCTTGTCCAACACCAGCAAGAAGGAAAATTGGCTCTGAAGGCAGCCAGCTAAGCACAACACAAAGTGAAGCTAAGGAAAGCCTTCCTATGGCTTTATTAAGATCTTTGTCTAAATTCAAAGTGTTGCGAGGTATGCTTGGGACATTATCCTTCAGGCCTCACTAGTAAACTGGCTACTGAATTCATCTTCAGAGTGAAAATAGCTGGGACACATTCTTACTAATCAGCCAGGAAAACTCTGATATTTATTTACAGTTGTAAATTAAACACGATCAATACAGTTCACTGGAGCTGAGGCAGAGTGGTATGGGAAGGTGCACATCTGACACTCTTATTCCCTAGGAACAGAATGGCTTTCTGGGAAAGAGTGCAGACTACCTACTGGAAATGCTTCCTGGCTTGTGCTTGTCCTAGAGTTTGTGTGGAAGAGTGCTAGCTGGTTTGAGCAAAGACTGAGATAGAAGCTGATCCAGCAGCATGTGGATGATCACACTTAAATGCCTATGAAAGGCCCCTGCCTACTGTTTGATTTTCTGTGCACAGGCTGTAGAAGTGGAGATATTTGCTTTTGAGCTCACTGGTAGGGTGAGAACATTGTAAAAGGTGGAATAAGATCTGAGTTCCTCCATCATGGAAAGTGTCTGAGGCCAATATTGGATGAAAAGGTCTCAGGAAGATCTCTCTGTGCTACATAGATGATAGAGAAGCATCATGCTGCTGTCCAGCACTGACTTGCCAAGGGCAGGAGGTGTATTTATTCTGTTACAGAGATCATACATAGAATTACCAAAGAATAATTAGGGTCAGAAAGAATCTTAAGATCATCTAGTTCAAATCCCTCTGCCATAAGCACAGACACTTCACACTAAACCATGCCACCCAGTGCTCTGGCCCGCCAGGTCTGGAACACCTGAAGGGATGAAGCATTCTTAAATTCCTTGGGCAACCCATTCCACTGGACTTGTGCAAAGGGTTCAACCCTATCTAAGTTTGAACCCGTTACCCCTTGTCCTGTCACTACAGTCCCAAATGAAGAGTCCCTCCTCAGCAGCCTTATAGGCCCCCTTCAGATACTGGAAGGCTGCTAGGAGGTCTCCACGCAGCCTTCTCTTCTCAACAGACCCAACTTTCCCAGCCTGTCTTCATATGGGAGATGCTCCAGTCCCCTGGTCATCCTCGTGGCCTCCTCTGCACTTGTTCCAACAGCTCCATGTCCTTTTTATGTTGAGGACACCAGAACTGCACACAATGCTCCAGGTGAGGTCTCACAAGAGCAGAGTAGAGGGGCAGGATCACCTCCCTCGACCTGCTGGTCACGCTCCTTTGGATGCAGCCCAGGATACGGTTGCTTTCTGGGCTGCAAGCGCACGCTGCGGTTGGCTCATGTTCATGTTCTCATCAACCATCACCCCCAAGTCCTTCTCTGCAGGGCTGCTCTGAATCTCCTCTCTGCCCAACCTTTATCTGTGCCTGGGTTTGCTCCGACCCAGGTGTAAGACCTTGCGCTTGGCATGCNAATTAAGTGGGGTACAGAATTGAGCAGAGTAGAGGGGCAGGATCACCTCCCTCAACCTGCTGGTCACGCTCCTTTGGATGCAGCCCAGGATACGGTTGCTTTCTGGGCTGCAAGCGCACGCTGCGGTTGGCTCATGTTCATGTTCTCATCAACCATCACCCCCAAGTCCTTCTCTGCAGGGCTGCTCTGAATCTCCTCTCTGCCCAACCTTTATCTGTGCCTGGGTTTGCTCCGACCCAGGTGTAAGACCTTGCGCTTGGCATGCATTTTCCCCTTCTTGAAAATGGGGGTTATATTTCCCCTTTTCCAGTCGTTGGGAACTTCACCCGATTGCCATGATCTGTCATATATGATGGACAGTGGCTCAGCAACTTCACTTACCAGCTCCTTCATGACCCGTAGATGGATTTCATCAGGTCCCATGGACTTGTGCATGTTCAGGTTCTTAAGATGGTCTCGAACCAGATCCTTTCCTACAGTGGGTCCAAGGTCTTCATTCTCACAGTTCCTGCATCTGCCTTCTAAGTCTTGGGTGGTGCAGTGAGAGCCTTTGCCATTGAAGACTGAGGCAAAGAAGTCATTCAGAACCTCAGCTTTCTCCAAATCCAGGGTAGGCAGTTCTCCTCACAGAGAGAGGGGGGTCTATGTTGTCCCTTGTCTGTCTTTCATTCACAATGTACCTATAGAATCCCTTCCTGTTATCTTTCACATCACTAGCCAAGTTTAATTCTAACTAAGCCATAGATTTCCTAACCTGGTCTCTAGCTTCCTGGACAACATTCTCTGCAACATACTTCCAATGCACTGTGGCTTCTCATGACTCCCACTGCATGCCTGAGTGATGCAGAGGAATTGGATTCTCTGAGACAGATTTGTCCCATTTTGACTAGAAAAACACATTGCACAGTCAATATCTCAGTCCCTCTGTCACAGTGGCTTTTCACACTGCTCAGAAGTTCTCTGCACTGAAGAGTGCTGCTTCTCATCACAGATGTCTGTGACAGTGATAGATTACAAGCTTCTTCACTGTTTTGATATCAAATGATCCTTGCATATGTCTCCTGTTAAACATGAACCCAAACAGCAGGATTAATAAGGGTAGCAACTGGGACTCTCATCTGTGTATGATTTCATTTCAGTTGTGATCTTGTTAATGTTGAAATAAATCAGATGCATCTGCTAAGCTGAGATGAAAATCAGGCAATTTATTTTAGTAATTTAAGTGATTTTTTAATCCTGTTTTAGGGCAATCTCTTAGGAAACTATAAGCACACACAATGGGGAGTAGGTAAAAGTCGGGTACATAGATCCAAACCTCTCCCAATTCAGAACTACTTCACTCTCTGCTTTTACCATTGCAATACCTCAGTTGTATTTCTGTGTTTCATCCTGTGCAGGACTGGCCAGATGTACAGACTACACAGCACCAGGGCATATGTAGCATGTGCCTTTTTCTCCAGTGTTTTGCTGTCCACATAGATGTCCTCAGTCAATGTACTGGCAGCTTCCCTTGTGATGCTATGTGGAGGTACCTGTCCCCAGCATCTGCCTTGCAGTCCAGTAGACAAATCCTGGAAAGAGGAATGTCTCTGATGATTCAGTTTTGTAGTCTTCAGCCCTTTGGACCTAACCCTAAGAGGTTCGCTTTGTCCTCTACTGTGAATTGATTGCAGAGGTAGGGATAAAAGGCAGAAACCCTGGCTTTTCAGTGCCAAGTGCTGAACCATTGCTCCTCTGATCAGGAAATGAAGCTAGAGAAGCTTTCGAGGCTCTGAACATGATTAATAGATTTAAAGCTCCAGACTGGAGCCGGATGGAGAACATATATATGCTCCTGCTCTTTATGTCTGCATATGTAGAGGTGCTGCTCTCAAGGAGCTTGTCATCTGCCTGCTTTCAAGGAGCTGACAGATCTGCTGCAACAGACTTTGACTAAATGTGCAAGGATAAAATGGAGATTAACTAAGATAGCCTTTTAATAACACCATCAGTTGAGTGATCTCACTGACTGACAGCAGGGACTGGGCAGAGTTAAATATGTATGTAAGGAAAATTTATATTGCACTCTTTGCAGGTATTTCCATTCACATAAATATATGTACCCCATGCTACCCAATCACACATTTCTGTCACTGATCTGACTACCTATCAGATAGTGGGTATGAATTCCTGGCAGCTAACTCACTGCTTGTGCCAACCTCTTTGCAATTTACTGCATGATGGTTTGATTTACCTGGTAGCTAAACCTATATCTCAACTCCTTTGTCAGCTTGTCCTGTTGAATCCTGTACCAGACAGAGGTGTACTGAAATACCTTAAAGATGTGTGGTAGATTGACCCAGGCTGGACACTGAGTGCCCACCAAAGCCATTCTGTCATTCACCCTCCTCAGCTGGGCAGGGGAGAGAAAATATAATGAAAGACAGGTGGGTCTTTCTAACCCTAACCCCAACCCTAACCTCCCCCCCCCCCAGTCACAAGTCCTGAAGCAAACCTGCTCCAGCGTGGGCTTCTCTCACCATGGGGCCACAGGTCCACCACAGTCCTCCATGTGCTGCAGGTGGAACCTGCTCCACCGTGGATGTCCATGGGCTGCAGCAGCACAGCCTGCCTCACCATAGGCTGCACTATGATCTGCATGGGAATTTTTGCTCTGAAGCCTGGAGCACCTCCTGCCCCTCCTGCCCCTTCTGCACTGAGCTTGGGGTCTGCAGGGATGTGCCTCTCACAGATTTTCACCTTCTCCAACTGCTGCTGCACAGGTTTTTTCACCCTTCTTGAATACTTTTGTCCCAGACGTGCTGCCGCCACCACTGATGGGCTCAGCCTTGTCCAGCACTGGAAGCAGCTGGTGTTGGCTCTATCTGACAGGGAAGCTTCTGGCATCTACTCACAGAAACCACCCCTGTAGCCCTCCTGCTACCAAAACTTTGCCATGCAAACCCAATACAGCATGCTTTCTGATAGGCAGAGGCTCTTCAGTGCTTTCTGTTAAGTTACCAGGCTGGACATTGTAACTCTTCACTGCCTTGACAGGTCTTATTAGACGCATTTTGGACAAATACAAGGCAGCCTGTCAGACTAACAAGACCCTGGCAAGTTTTGAGCTTGAGAGAGAGGGAATTGACAGAAGAGACAAATGTCTTCTAATGGCAGAGGTCTGAGACAAATTAAAATGCAGCAGAAAGCTGCTCTGATCAAAGGAAGCAATGAGGTAAAATCTTCTCTGGTTTCTTTATTAAAATGAAGTACAAAACCTGAAGCATTGCTTAAATGGGGGCAAATATTTGAATGAATGTTGTTGTATGTGATACTCCTCTTCCCTGGGTAAATATTGACTTTTCTATACTCAACAGCAGAACAATTATTGACTTAAATTTGTTTATGAATAGACTAGACTAGACTAAGAATAGATTAGACCAAACTAGCATATCTTAGACTGGACTAGGATAGATTAGACTAGACTAGACTAGAATAGGAGAGAACGTGAGAGAACATTGTAGAACAGAATAAAGCAGAGTAGGATAAAGTAGAGCAGAGTAGAACAGATCTTTCTGTGTTCGTGCATAATTTCTTGCTCTGTGTCTGTATGAGACCCAGCAGTTCTGCCATGTTCTCAACTGCATCCTTGAATACTGCCATTAATAGAGAAAAGGTGGAAAGTCATCCCATTAAAAGTGCCAGAGTTCATTGGCATCACTTGGAATAAAGGGATCTTTGGAAAAGGATGGTGGTTAGGGAATTTAAAAAAAAAAAAAAAAAAAAAAAAAAAAGGAAAAAAA
>NDXB01007376.1:61256-74316 GCA_002631895.1 Agapornis roseicollis | reverse complement strand
AAAAAAAAAAAAAAAAAAAAAAAAAGGAGGCAAAATACTTTTAATATTTTCCTTTACTTTTTTCTTTATTCATTGCACTTCACTCAGAAAGGAAACTGGACTTCCTGAACTATCATTACTTCAAGGAATTTCCATAAGGAAATTGTTGGGGTTTGCTTGTAAAATGTTCTTATTTTGTTCAGATATCACCTTTTGTCTCCTCTGTGATCCTACCCTCAGTTTACTGCCATGGGGAAGCTTTCCTATCTCACACAAGAAACAACTGTGACAAGAGGTTGGGTAATTGTGTGAGGCCATGCTCAGAGCCCGTGACTGCTTTTGAGGCAGCTGATGGTTGGGTTGGGACCACAGCTCTGGCGACTCATCCCCAGCCACAGAGCAGGCTGCAGCCACTGTGACATATCGTATTGGACCAGCCTCATCCCCAGTGAGCAGCTCCATCGGTGCTGGTTGAACACCTATGCAACAGAAGACACAGGGAAAGGAGGTAATAAACAGCTTTGGCTGTCCCCTCTTCTCCCCTTTAAATCTCTGCCTGCTGCCTTCCAATGATGCAGAGAAAATTAATTTGGGATTCAAGCATCTGGAGAGCAGTGGATAAAAGGTGCTCTAGAGGAACATATTGTTACAGATGTTCCTCTCCTTACTGCTACAGCAAGTCAAGATTAAAACATACTGCATAAACTGTGACGTGACTGAAATCTAATGCACAGTGTTCCCTTTCTAGCGAGCAGTAAAAGCCTGGAAGCTCAATTTGTGTCCTGCAGGCAGCAGAGCAGGAGAAATGCTCTCTCCTTTGTATTTTTTTAATTTTTGTATTATTAAAGATAAAATTGTGCTTGGGGGCATTCAAACATTATGGTGCTGAGGAATGTGCACGAAGCAGATAGCACTGTTTCCTTCCACTAGTAGGGAAATATATATAATAACAGGAACTTTATTCATTAACCTGGAGAAAACGATGATTACATTAGTGAGGCTAAAGGAGATGAAATGTCTTTTGCCATTTGATAAAGGATGGTCCAGCTAATACTGGGACCAGGATTTGGAAGTTCCAACTGAAAGAAATGGCTGATGAAGGCAGGAGTAAGAGGAGGGAAACAATTCCCAGATGGAAACACTTTAATTTTTAATTTAGAAAGTTAATATTATTCAAAACTTTATACTTTATATGAAGAAGAAAGCACTTCAGGCAATGTGTATTCTTGGCTCCCTTGTGGGTTAAATAAACCTGTAATAGCAGTGCTTTTTATTCAAGAGACAGCTTGTGCATTGGACAAAATGTCTGCTTTGGAGCAGTATAACAGTGATCCCCTTAGGCTGGCTATCTGATCTGGTATGTGATCTGCTCTGTGCTACTTTTCCAATCCCTTTGTTTGCAGATACACAGGAAACAATCAGTTGGAGTTATCCCACATTCCTGCAATGTGGGAACCTGCAGGAGCTGACCAGAGCAGATATATAATAGTAATACCCTACAATAATTTGCTTATCTAAAATGGAGGAAAATTTTCTTGGCAAGTGGAGGGGAAATAGGGCAGAGCTGCTTCTCATCCAGGATTTCATAAGAGAATAAATCCTATCTGTACCACCAGCTCTGCCACCATTATGACTGGATTCAGAACACTGTGCTGTGCATTATGTGCTATGGCATTTCTTCTTTCATTTTAGTCTGGACCTTCTATTTCTTACTAAGTCTCCACTTGGCAGGCTGAAAGGAGTAGTGTGTTAAGTGACATACCATCCAGGCTGGAAGAGGGGAAGTTTGGAAAGGGAAAGTTCACAAATTGTCAGTGTGACTCACTTCAGAGCTCTATTTGTCATCCATTCCCCTACCATATACCACAGTTTTCCATTCTCCTCTCCTCTCTTCCCTTTTTCCAGGCAACTCTTCATATTCATTGACTTCTCTCTTGCTCGGTTTACAAATCATTTCAAACAGCTTTCACACAGAACACAGTTCTGAAGGTCTAGGGTTGGAGAGAGGGATGCGGTATCACTTTAGGTAAGCAAGCCTGAATGGCAGATCCCAGGTTGAATTCCCATAGTAACCAAACACAATTCAGGACAGTGAGACTGGAAAGTTTAAGGCATTGTTATCCTTTAGGCTAAAGGGAATAAAATCCATCCACTTCCCAGGTCCCCCAAATTAGCAGTCTCATGATAAATGTTTATTTCATTTTTATTCCCAGCTGAGATGTGGAGATCACTCACTCCATATCAGCAAACCTTTCTCCTCTCCCTCCTGTAAAAAGCATAGTTTCTTTTATTCTTTCAGTACTCTATGAAATTATGCTTTTGTGCTATGAAACAATGCTGTTTTGTTATGTGACCCTGGGGCTGGTGACATCTGTGCTGAGCACCCTGGACTAGAAAGGACTTTCAAAGTCACCAAACCCAAACCACCACTGATACAGAAAGCTGTAAGATCCTACAAAACTGATCAAGCTCCCTTTTCATAGAATCATAGAATAGGTTTGGGTTGGAAAGGACCTTAAGATCATCCAGTTCCAACCCCTTGCCATGGGCAGGGATGCCTCACCCTAGACCATGTCATCCTAGGCTCCATTCAACCTTGAAAACTGGCAGCCTTTGCACAGCAGCTGCCTATTTTGTCTCAGAACTATCCAGACTTCACTATTCTACTGATTCATTAGAAAGTTTCTTCTGATTTCCATTATCCAAGGTTAATTTCTTCCCAGTCGTCCTTGTGCCAGCAAAGACTTCTGGTCAAAACAGTTGCCTTTGCTTCTGGTAATCATGATTTTACATAAGTTATCAGCAATATTTTCATTACAAGCTGTCTCTGGGCAACATCCGGCTTCTGTAGCAAGAGGTTAGGGAGCTTAATGTTATTTAGTACATCACTCCATTATGACCTTTGCCCAATGACACAACAGCTAAAGCAGGGAAGAGGACAATGCATCAAGGGAAAGTTTTTATTTATGATGCCATAGAAATGCCATCCATGATTCATTGGGTGGAATTGTCCCAGAACAGGAAATAAAAACAGAGTGCATAGAAAACAGTGATAAACATCAAGCTGATAAATGCTTCTAATTACTTTAGCATAAATTGCTATTTTTCCCATTAGCCTGCTGCCTAACCTTTTTGTACCAAAAATATTTTTCCATGAATCACAACCATATCATTACAATGAGTGCATTGAAACATCAGTTTATGTAGGATTGTGTTAAGTAACAGGAAACATCACATTAAGTATAATCTAATCAACAGAGGGGACAGATGTATGTTTCTGATAAGAGTGAAAAGCAGTGTAGAAACATGAAATTTGGAGAGAGAATCACAACATCTACCATTAGGCTCTGCAGAGTCAAGAAGCCAATTGAAACTGCCTAAGACAACAGCTTCTCTGCTGATACTGCTGGGAGTGCAGTTCTTAACCAAACAGCTACGTCAAATGCGTAAAGCTATGCAGCTAGACACTTTCCTTCACAGTCAAAAGTAAAACCACAAAATGCTTCTTTTCCAGGACAGGCCTTTCTAAAGCAGCGGCCAAGAACTCTGAAATATACCCAAAGGTCCTACCATTTCAAAATGTCAATATGTTTGTGCTCCTGGAACTCCACAAGGGGATGATGAGTCATAAAATTTATGCCAAAGAAGGCTATCATCAGTGTCTTGTCCACCTTCATAATTGACATGGGTATTAAAATTTAACTCCATGTTCCCTGCACTGGACCATGACTTGCATGTCAGATACAGTATTTCTTTTGCAAAGATATTTGATCCTCACCCGTATAAATTCTTATCTCTCTTGCACGCCTGTCTGTAAGGCTCAGAAAATGTTTGTGAAGTGCTTTGAGACCTTCCTTGGGGATGAAATGCAAAGAAGCAAAGAAAAGGTCCATTTCTATCTAGCTGCTCTCATGTTTTTACTTGGAAATGCTGCTCTTAATACGTCCTGAATGTATAATAGGTGACTAGCAAAGTAGTGCATATGGTGCATTAGTACAACGTGATGTGTTCTGTCTTTCAATAAACACTGTTTACACAGGATCAAATTCTGCCATGAATGACACCAGAGTGAAACCAGAGCAAACAGCTCTTCAAGCCAACAGAGTTACTCCAGATTAATACAGAGAAGTGAAGGTTTTCTGAGACTACTGCCAACTCACTCAAAGCTTTTTTAACCTTCAGGGTTATGTGTGTCAATAACTCAGTAATGGGCTTGAAAAATCATGCATCTGATTAACAGTAGAGACCTCTTAGTGAGATATAATTGAATTGGAAAGAAAAGATGCTTATTCCCGAGGTAGAAAAATGTAGTCAATACAAAGAGCTATATGTCCAACCAAGATCCTGTATCAGAGGAGTGACAGGTTTATTATTTATGGGCACAAATGTACCTGTTAAGGACTCAATGAGCTACCTAATCTGTAAATTTCTGTGATACTGGCACAGGACACTTGATTACAGGGTTTCCTTACCATCGTCTCAGTCTAGTCCAAGAAGCATAAATCACCTCATTCCAGAGGGGAAAGGAGAGATACACCCCAATCCAGTGCAAATGTAACTGACTTTAGTCAACTGAATCCCATTCCTGATGCTGCTGAATCTCATTCCTGCTGAAACAAGAGCAAACACCACTGTTCCACCCTCGAGCGTGTCTCATGCATCACAATACAGTTAATACAGATCAGTGGAATGGACCTCTCAGGCATTTCACCAGCTATTCTGCCGGTCAGAACACCAGTGCTGCCTGCCAGTAATAGGAAACATCTATAAATTAAATGATTTAGAAAAAAATTGTTGTGGTTTAACCCCATCCATCAGCTAAGCACCAGACTTCTGCACATTAAGATCTTCCCCTACACCAGGATGGGGGAGAGAATAATAAGGGTGAAAGTGAGAAACAGACTTGTGGGATTATGTGACAGCAGTTTAACCATCAAAAATAAGTAGTAGTAGTAATAATAATAATAATAATAATAATTGAAAATGTAAGGAAAATAGAAAAAGAGAGGAGAATAAAACCTAAGACAGACAAGTAATGCAAATGAAAACAACTGCTCATCAACAACCAACCAATGTCCAGCCACTCCCTGAGCAGCCCCCCTTTTCCTCCAGCATCTGCCCTAATCTTACGGTTGAGCGTAGCATCTTATGGTGTGGAATATCGCATGAGTCATTTGGGGTCAGCTGTCCTGGCTGTGTTCCCTCCCAACTCCTTGTGGACCCTCAGACTGATCACTGGTGGGATGATGAGGAGCAAAAAAAGCCTTGACTGTGTAAGCATTGCTCAGCAGTAATGTGACCCCTGTGTTATCAACACTGTTTTCAGCACGACTCCAAAGCACAGCATCATACAAGCTGCTATGAAGAAGTCTAACTTTTTTTCAGCCAAAACCAGTACAAAAATAAACAATGGAATTGAAGCTGTTTTGTTTTATTTTTTCTGATAAATAGCTGCAGATATATTCTCCATGCCCAATGAGTTGAACAAGAATTGTCTTAGATTGAAACAAAACAGGAATCCACTAGATGTTAAGAAAACCTATTTCGACCTAATGAGAGCCAAAGCTAAGCACTGGCACAGGCTATGTGAGGGATGGAGTCTGTCACACACTATCATCTGCCATCAGTTTGGGGTACAGCTAACACCATAGTGAGCATGGACTGGACAGCTTCTCTGTGCCCCTCCCAGCCCTGTCTTCTCTGACTTCAATGGCTTTCACATTGTTTCGGAATGAGATGAGGCAGAGGCAAAGAAAATAAGTCTCTTAGAACCCTGTTCTGATTCCTAGCAAATTCCTTCCCGTTAAAAGCAACAGTATTCTCAAATGCTTGCAGCAATCAGCAGGGTAAATCATTGTCACCCTTGCACTACACACAAATTCTCTTTGCTGTCTTATTTGTGGACATAATTGTTCTTTCTTTTCTTTTTTTGCTTCAACATTTCCCTGTCTTTTGTAATTTCCTTTTAACTTGGTGATGATCTGAGATTATTGGTGTTGTTTTGTATTTGTTTCATATTTTGAGACCTTGCTGTATACGTACCTATAGTATTGACATGACTGAAGAGACCATCAAAAGTGTTTTTCAAGAAAGATCCTGATTTAAAGAGGTAACAAATGGTAGGAGAGTAGAAATTATTGAAAAAGCATAGAATAGTTTAAGTTGGAAGTCTCTTCTTAAACTCACTTAGTCCATACCCTCTGTACTTTCTCCCCCAGCTCTATCAGGATCAGCTTGAGCAGGTTGCTCAGGACTTCGTCCAGACAACACTTGAATATCTCCAAGAATGTAGACTCTGGGCAGCCTTTTCCAGTGTTTGACAACCAGCATGGCAAAAAAAAAAAAGTGTTTTCTTGAGTTCAGATGGGATTCCATGTGTTTTAATCTGTTCCCTCTCCCTCTTGCCCACCCAGTGGGCATTGTTTAGAACAGTATGGCTTCTTCATCCATTCAGTTCCTCTGATTAGGTCTTTATACATGCTAATAAGACTCTGCTGAGCTTTCTCTTCTCTGGACTCTGAATAGTCCAAGCTCTCTCAGCCTCTCTTCATATCACAGGTTCAAGCAAAGATAGCAGTGAGAGCTCCTGAATCTATCACTAAGGCTGCTGCATGTGGAGAACGCATTGGTAGTATACTTCATAGATATGACTGTGGGTTAAAATGAGTGTGGAGAAGTTGGATGTAGCATTAGCATGAAGGACGGAAGAAGGCCTGGCAGAAATGTACCACAGCTTATTCTGTCTTACATAAGGTATGAAGGCTAGTCAATCTATTTTTAATTACAACTCAGTCTCCAAGCTAGGCAGTTGATATCCTCAGGCTTCAGTCGGGTAGCAGTGACAGCAAAGTATTTGAGTCCTAACTAAAGAAGAGATAATATACCTCCTATCTGCATGCTTGACACATTGTGCTGCCCTGTTTCCTCCACCTGCTACAACAACGTATTACATGTGTGTTGTTGTGATGCATAATTCAAAGAGTTGTGCAGCCCTGACCTTCTCCTGCCCTCCATTCAGATCAGTTTTCAAATGCTGTGACTCCAGGCACTAATGTTTTAGACAAGCTTGAAGCAACGGAGACAAAGCTATAAGCTGAAAATAACGTGCAGCAGCATAGTTGAGTTGTTAATCAATACTGAGCTGTCAGCTTTTCAGATTGAGGAGTTAACAAACTTATTTTGCAGTAAATGATTTGAGCTTTTGGGGGAGAAAAAGAAAAGCTGCTAACAAGACAATGCCTGGGTTGAGCTGGGCTTTTATTTTTAAAGAAAATATATAATGAAGGAAAAACTCAAACGTTAACATTTGAATCTTTTGGTACTCTTAGTTGTGCTTGTTCTAATTAGTCATGGAGAATTATTGTGGTATATGCACAAGTGAAGAGGACTCACCACAGCTTGATGATGGGAAAGAACCAGGGATGGGCCCAAAGCTACAGCTCCACGTGTATCTGTACACTCACCAGTGTTCTCTCCATACACCAGAAAAATTTGAAAACTACCTTATCACACACTCACTGTAGGGAATACTTGATAAAAAGAATTAAAGAACATTTGTAAAACTTCTTCCCTTCTTGCTTAAATCAAAGCATGACCTTTTGTGAATGTCAAAAACTATTAATACTGCCTTTGTCGTTTCAAATTTCCCAAATCAAAGTAAGACTGCAGAAGTCAAAAAGCATCAAGAACCAGTTCAGGCAGCTGTCAGATGCTTATTACACATCCATAGCCCATAACCCTGCAATCTTACCCTCAGCAGGCAACTGTCAGAGCCACCTGTTGCAAATACCATCTCTTCTTTGTGAACATTGTCATAGAGAATCCGTGCTCTGCGTGTCTACATGGCTGAGTGGGGAGAGAAATGTACTAGCAATGAGATGTTATTTGAGCCCTGTGTCCCTGCAATATTCACTGCTTTGTGTTGCAGTGTCATCATCTGTAGAAATTAACTTCTCTTGTGTTCTGTCACATGTTCCACAGGGAGTGGATATTGTTGTTATTGTAAGCTTTAGTACCTTGATACCCATGATGAACTGAGCAAAGGCAGCCCCTGAAGCTTCCCAATCAAAGAAAAACCTCCCAGGGAGAGGATCTTCTACCCCCAGTTGCTGGTGAACAAGGAGAATTGATTGAATGCTCCAGACCCCATCTGCATGTCTGCAACATGGTGATGGAGACATTTTGGTTGAAGTACCATGAAGTTTTGAAGTGAATAAAACACAATCTTTCACACTTGACAATGGATGGAAAAGAAACCTGTATCTAGATGTGTCTGGCATGAGGGTTCATCCTAATCTTTGGTGGAGCCTGTGGTGATGAATATGTCTAAGCAGCTGGGAAAGAGACTGTATCAAACACTGCCTACCTGTGTAAAATGCTTATACATGGTTGTGGAGGCAACTCGTCCACTCTACGATGAACTGAACCTTTGCAAGGTTTGCATGATGGTGACTGATACAAAATGGGAATCAGGGAAGATTTGGTCTTAAACTGCTGTAAGTAGTGATGGGTGACTCATTCTAGGAATAGCAGATCTGCCCGAACACCAGTTTAAGGCTTAAAATACTGTTTAAATAGTTTGGTAAGAATTGCTAGATATTATTTTCCTGGTAAATTAATCACTTAAGACTATCATAGAATTATAGAATCATAGAATAGTTAAGGGTTGGAAAGGATCTTATGATCCTCTAGTTCCAACCCCCCACCATAAATCGTATTTCCTCTTATTTGAACAAACCACTGACAGAAATACAAGTTCTATAGACTGCTTAGACCCAATACATGGAATAAGAATGCAATCTGAGAAAGACAAGAGAAGGGGTTCACGCTAAACATCCTTTCATTAGAAGCATCCTGGAACATTTTGGAGTATCTGCAGCTTATTTTCAGCCTTATCCATGTAAGGGATGGAGTGTAAAGCATGACTTTGTCAAGCAGAGCCAACCTCAAAGAATTCTCCACAGCTCAGTTGATGGCATAGCCTGGGGATGCAATTCACAGGTGTGAAAGGCAAAAGTCCCACCACAGTAGCCCAGTGTATGATATTAAACTTTCTGTAAAAGGGCATCCTCAAATTAGGCCCATTATCTCTGACATACAATCTCCACACAAGTGAAATATTTAGTGCTACAAGTGTATGGCATTTCCCTAGGTGAAGCTATGTGCAGTCCACAGAGCTTTTGCTTGCAGAGCACAGCTCTGATGCCTTTCTCAACCAGTTTGACCAAGATCATGAAACAGATCTTGTGCATACAGCCTGCCTTTGCAGGATCAGAGCATTAACACACAGGGCTACAGACTGAAAAATAGATATACACCCTTGCTTTACAACACTTCACAGCTTTGGTGTGTGCCCAGTGTAAAGGACAATGAGTTACTGTGCTGCCCCAAAGGTATAGTTGGATCATTTCTCTAGAAAGTAATACCTCTTTATGAGACAGAAAGAGAGGAACAAAGACCTCAGACTGAGGCTATAATAAGCTGTCTAATGAGATGTTCCTGACATTATCATGGATTCCTTACAGCTGAGGAATGTCTCCTGACACAGGCTAGAGAGAAGGAGCAGAGGAACTGGGAGTATTGCTCTCCTCAGAGTTAATGTTTGGAGAGGTTTTGTTTGTCCTAGCAAGAAAGAATCCACAGGACCAAAGATCTATAGCTTTAGGTAGTACAAACATACACACTGAAAATGAGTCTCCAGAGAACCTTCTGCCGGATGAAAACTGAGGGGTAAGAGACAAATAGTGACTTGTCCATGGAGCTGAATCAAGTGTTCCACTGCTGCCTCATCAGCTTTACTCCTTCCTGGCTTCTGGACCGACCCACTGGCTGGTTCTTAAAACAACATGCACCTTCTGCCTGAAAGTTTTGACTGTAGATGTGTTAGCATTAACATCAAGCAAGTCTTGAGAATATACTCTGTTGGTTTTAGTTCATACTTCTCTTGGAGAAAACAAAGTAATCCTTTCTTTTAGTCTTTCTAATTGAGAAAAGGCAGGGATCTCATATTTGCTTCAATTACAGTTCACTTTACTGTGCAGCCCCAGTGAGAGGGAAAAGATTTTGAAGTCTGCAGCACTGAGAATTGACGGCTAATTAACTTTGTCTCTGGGAAGTTAGTTATAACTAAAATGTACTGAGTAAAAACAATCACATTGTTTTGCTAGTGGTACATGTTACATAAAACCTGCATGAGTCAGGTGCTTTGAAATAGCTGGGAAAGCCAGTCCCAGACATGTTGGATGTCCTATTTCAGGAAAGCACTAACTGCAATGGGCCAGTTCAACACTTCTGTGTACTTGTATCATGATCAGCTTTGGTGAAGGATTTGTCCTCCTTGCATGGGAAAGGCCAATCATGATGTCTCCGCAGTTTTCTACAGAGGTAAACATACCCACGTGGGTAGAACAGGGTCTTTTGGCTCTTCCTGTGTTCCACTGTGGGTTTGAGACTGGGTCTTTTGGAACTGGGACTGGAACTGAGTATGAAACACAAAGTATGCTCTGCCTTCACTTTCACAGGACTCAGTTCCAAGATGCATTAAAATATGACCCTGAAGATTAACCATGATCCAGTAGAACACAGCTGTAGCAAGTGATTTTATTCAATGACCTCTCATTTAACAGGTTTCAAAGGTGTTTGTGATTTTTTTCTGCTTTATCTGGTTTATAAAAGAGTGCCTATTTTTTGCGAGTTACATATTTCATTTACCTGTGGCTGTTAATACAGTGGCAGATGGTGCAGGCAGGTATGTGTTAAGGTACGTACAGATGGCTCACTCTGTCTTGTGGTGCCTCTGACAAGATAAAGACATGAGGAACTGCAGGATGCTACAGACTACAAAGGGAAGCAATGTATATGCAGATGGCCTACACTGACCCATGGTGCCACTAACAAGACAGCAAAATGAGAAACGGCAGGACACTGTAGATAGCAAGAAAGTAATAGCTTGACAAAATTGCTGTCAAAGTTGGAAATTACCAGGGGAACCAGAAGATAAATACCAAATAAGGACATAAAACCAGCAAAACCGGGGCTGATGGGGAAATGGTGCACAGAAGCAAGCTGTTTATTTGGGAGGGGATGAGAGTGATAAAGAGGAAGCTCTTCAGGAGGAAAAGGGAATGTAATTATAATGTGAGCCAAATCACATGTCCACAGCTCCCTGTCAAGCAGGTCTCAGCCTCACCAACACAGCTTGGAGCAAGACTGTAAACGTGTTGGTGCTCCAACTGTGCTGGCATCTGACTCTTGTGTACTCAGGAGGGATCTGGGTTTGCTCCCCACTGCTTGGAGGGGGCACCCAGAGGAGGTGGTTGGACACCTTGAATTCCAAATGGTGTGAAGGTCAGAGTGCTGACAATTCTATATAGAAAACCTGGCTTCTTATGACTTTTGGGGATGATTTGGATGTTGTGCATACCCAGTCTGTTTTGAATACAGTGATTTTCTTACATTCAAGGAAGCCCAAGCTGTAAGTTCAGCTCCTGGTGTTATTTATACAGCCCCAAATTCCCAGGTGGCATAACATAAATAGGAAAGAAAATACCTTAGACAGTGAGTTTAGGAACAGAAATATAAATTCATAAGAATGAAATTAGAAGTACTATCCTTGTTTTGTACAGGAAAATACACAGGGGTTGAATTTGCAGCTGAATTTGTCCTCAGAGGCTACCTTAAGATTACTGTCAAAATCACACTTGTAGGACAATATCAGACCTAAAAGGAGTGGTCTAGCAGAATACAAAGAGGTTTGGCAGAACCAGGGCTTACTGCACCCAAACGTTTGCCAACTTTTGCAAGGGAGAGGGGTTCCTAAAGAGCAGCAGTAGGGTCAGGGCTGACTGCGGCCAGCTGGTTGTGGTGTGGTGTGATTCACTGCACAGCTTCTGTTACCAGGCTCCGTCTCTTCCCAGGTCCCCCTGCCATGGAGCTTATTCCCCATAGACATGTGAAGGGAACATGTCTGTTCCCCATAGACTGGAAGGGAACAGCCCAGCTCTGCAATCAAAGGCAGAAAAAACACAGAGCAAACACTGCATGTATCCACTGGCCTCATCAAAGGTTACAAAACCTTTCTGATTGTTCTGGAATGGTTTCTGGCTATAAAGAAGCCACTGAAAGTGAACAGAAAGGGTTAAAGAACCACCAACGTCCCATTTTCCCACCCAAGAGGGGAGACAGTGACAGACTGCATCCCAGTAGACAATATCTCAGGCTGCATCTAAAGGGAAGATCACAGCAAAGTTTTCATAAGTATTCCAGCTGTCCTGAGGCTCCTCATATGCTGAGGGATGTGGACGTGCTACAGTATAAATGTAAATGAACATTTATCTCAACATCTACTGCCTTTGTTGCAGAGTTCAGTGCTCAGACTCAAATGATTCTGCAGGTAGTAATTACTGACTTTGTATTTGCAAAATGTAGATTTAGTTCAATAAACAAATTGAGATTGACTTGAGCCGATTTCCTCATTCTTCCTCACCTCCTGTTTTTAGTGTCAATTTACTGGTTTCCATGACCAGGCTGCTTTTTCTGACAAAATAGGCTGATTTCAGGATGCAACTGTAGTGACAGTAGCGATAGCCCTGCACTGTACTGAGTGGACTAAGTAAAGCAGTGGATGTCTTTGTGCTCCCTGCATAGTGTTAGGGCCTTTTGGACAATGAACCAGTGTTTCTCAGAAGACAAGATCCTAAGAAGATTATAAAAATAATCATATAGTGACTTGGTTGCAGGCAAAACAGCTGTGACCTGGTCATTAGTTTAATTAATTGCAACTGAATACCACTTATTCATGTGCAAAATAAAAAGAAATATAAAATAATACTTCAGCAAACAACATTCCTGCCCTTTCTCTATGGTCATCTTAAGCCAAAAAGCCTATTCTACCTATTCTCAGTCCCAGGTTCCCTTATTTTCATCACAGGTTACACTTAGTCTGTCCCAACCTCTTTGGTGAGGTGAAGGTGTGCAGGAGGTTTGGCTTCCGTCTGTAATCACAGAATCACTAGGTTGGAAGGGACCTCTAAGATCATCAAGTCCAACCCATGCTCTACACCTCCACTAAACATTCAGCTAC
>NDXB01007376.1:44384-61197 GCA_002631895.1 Agapornis roseicollis | reverse complement strand
AGGTTGGAAGGGACCTCTAAGATCATCAAGTCCAACCCATGCTCTACACCTCCACTAAACCATGTCATCAAGTGCCATATCCAGTCTCTTTTTAAACACACCCAGGGATGGTGACTCCATCACCTCTCTGGGCAGACTGTTCCAATATTTTATTATTCTTTCTGTAAAAAACTTCTTCCTAATATCCAACCTGGACCTTCCTTGGTGCAGTTTGAGGCTGTCCTCTCGTTCTGTCTGTTGCTGCCTGGTGAAAGAGACCAGNTCTTCCTAATATCCAACCTGTACCTTCCTTGGCGCAGTTTGAGGCTGTGTCCTCTCGTTCTGTCCGTTGCTGCCTGGTGGAAGAGACCAACCCCACCTGTCTACAACCTCCTTTCAAGAAGTTGTAGAGAGTGATAAAGTCACCTCTGAGTCTCCTTTTCTCCAGGTTAAACAACTCCAGTTCTCTCAATCTCTCCTCATAGGGCTTGTGCTCCAAGCCCCTCACCAGCCTTGTTGCCCTCCTTTGGACGTGCTCAATCATTTCCACTGCCTTCTTAAACTGAGGGGCCCAGACCTGAACACAGTACTCAAGGTGTGGCCTCACCAGCTCTGAGTACAGGGGAAGAATCAGTCTCTCTTTTTGTCCATACTAGTTTCTATGTGCGAGCCTTTGCTTTTGACTGTTTTTTTTCCTGACAAATGTTGCTTCCGACTAGTTTTCCTCCATCATTCCCTGTCTCTTAGTGGTTTTAACTGCTGTACTGTTCTTTGTGCCCCTGTATTGGGGTGGTTCATCCACAGGCTGCAGTCCCTCAGTGTCCCTGCCTCTTTGGTCTGTCAGAGACCCCCTCTGAGGTATGGCTGCCTACCTAGGATGTCAAGAGTTATGACAGACATTTGAGTTCTGAAATAAAAGCACCTTCAGGGCCAACATGAGCCTCTTTGTCCCAACCCATGTTAGGCAGGATTTCTCACATTGGCACTTGAGTTCCCCACTAGAAAGGAGCTGACCTTCCCTACCTGGGCTTTGTTGGGCTGAAGGCTACCTAAATGACATGCACCATTCGTTGCAGTATGCCTCCTGGTGACCTTCATGTCTTTTGGAGGTTTGTGCTTTTCTGTCCAAATGCCTATTCATTTTAGTGCAGGCAAACTTTGTAAATGGAGAAGGAAAGAGAAGGTGCACAAGGCAGAGACCCAGGCAGTTTTTGTATCTTTAAAGAGGACTATCTGCTCTTATACATGAAAACAGGAAGTCATCCCTCTTCCATGTACAAACATGCCTGGGGTTTTCTGTCACTAGTAGTTTTGACAGCAGAGGATAGCATCTGTGCCTCCTTTTAATGGTCCTCCAAAGCCAAAGAGAAATCAATAAAGGCAGGCAACAGATATGCCATTAAAAAAGGAGTGACTGGCAGTTTCTAAGGGGATATTTGACTAGCCCCCTGATCCTGCAAATGTCTTCTGCTTGCATTTCACTCATCTGCTGTGTTTCAGACCAGTGGCTTTCCTAATCTCATGTGGCTACTCCCAGGAGCCCAAATGGCTTTATATACAGCAATTAGAGATGTAACAGCAAAGTGGCCACCCATTCAGGCATCCTGCTTTTCAATAATACTTTTTTTAGCATTTTACCTCTTTCTGTGCCTAAAAAGTGAGGTGTTTGTTGACATGGAGGTTAAAGAGGTTAACAAGTATTAAACAGAAAGAGAGAAGATGGTTTCAGAGATCCTCATTTGAAGCTTTAGCTTCAGTTTTTCCAAGAAATTTCCAGCAGCAGTAAATAATTAGCTGTTGTACCAGCCACAGCGTTAGAGCTCATCTTCACAGCTGTAATTACTGCATGTTTCTGACACCATAGATATTACCATTAACCCTGCTTGTGAATCTTCATCTAATTTATTGTCTGAGTTGAAAGCAGTTCTGTCTTTCCAGTTGAAAATTTGCAGTGGTTCTTTGTCATGTTAATCTTCAGGTTATGATCTCTCCTCGATATGCATACATTGCATTGCCAGATGGAGCCTTACCGAAGCACCTCCTGCTGTCAGCCTCTATGCACAGACTTGACAATTTTGGACGTTTTCCTAAAAGCACAAGCAATCTTTATTTCCATATATAATCAAGAAGCTCATTTAGCAAGCACTGGTATTTACAGCGCAGAAGGAAGGATATTCAGAGAGACATGAGCTCCTGAAAAGGCTAATTATTATCATATCTTAAAAAAAATGACGTTGTTACTGGTACTGCACAGTTAACAAGTGATGCTGCCCTACTGCTGGTGAATCTGAAAGAACAGGCCCCTGGCAACCATTAAGCTCTGAAGCTCTCTGAAAAGATGGAGCACAGACTTGTGCCACACGAAAGTACCACACCAAGAAAATGAGTGCAATGATTGAACGACCATAATCAAATCTTGCAGTCAAGACCACTCCATGGGAAGAGCAGGGCCCCTGTAGACCCCTATAATTACCTCTGTGTCTTCTGTCTTAGTATTAGATTCCTAAATTAATCTCAGCTACCTATCCTTATTGTATCCTTCATTACACTGAAAATTAGCCTTACACATTTTCTTTTTCCTCTCAACCACTGCAGAGACTCCTGTCTCTGTTAGGCATCTGTATTTTTGGTGCTGGGATTTGTTTCAGTTAAGAAAAGAAAGTTTTCATAAAAGACATTTAATTCTTACTGGACACATTACAGATAGATGAATAAATATTGATTTTTACATCTTTTACCCATTTATAGAGGAAAATGGCCTCATATTAAGTTAGCACATTTCTCAATAAGGTTGATTAGACCATTGTGAAAGGTCTTGATTACAAAGAAATTAAAAACTAACACACACCCCCATTTTTCATCTAAGAAGAAGTAGTTTTAAATGCTTCTAAATAAAGTCTATCAAACAATTGTGCAGTGCACAACTGCTAAGGAAAAATATATGAGCAGTTATTTACATTGTCCATAATAACTTCCAGAAATATCCTGGAAAACTGAAGAAAAAGGGGAAGAGAGAAATATCCCACCTTCCACAGGAAGAAAAAATCCAGACATATCTGGAGTCTTACAATTAGTAGATTTTCCTCATTTCATCCAATTAGAATAGCACTTTTATAACCTAGTCATCTTTGACAAAATCCTATATAAGTAAAATAAGAAATTTGGGTTTTTTTGAGTTAATTGGAAGATCTAAATAACAATAAAGCCTTTTGTACAATTAGTAACAGTATAAAGTTGAAAACAAAATACTTCAGTCACTTGCTGGTTTCTCTAAAATATATTCAGTTTTTTGCACACCCAGCAAATTCAGCAACTAACCATTGGGTTAGTTTTAATTGTTTTTACTCCTATGCCAGACCAGCCTATACTAGAGGAAGACCCAACCTTCTGTAAAGGGAAATTCTCCTTAAGTATTGAGATGCTATTGGCTCTGAAAAAAATCTAGCCACTCCTAAATAATACCTACTGCCACTACTCAATAGCACAGCACTGGCAATAAATTTCATCTCACAGCAGGACTCTAATGGAAACCAACTGGACAAAGCAGAGTTTGATCATTAGTTGAACTCATAAAGAAAGCAAACAAAAAACCCAGACCGACGTATTTTACACAAATTATGATATTGTTTTCTAAATGCATGTTTTAAGAACAATAAAAAAAAATGCTTTATAGCACCAAACAGAATTTAATTTCTCATATTTATCTGAATTATTTTGACTTTCTCTTCCTAAAAGATTATTTATCATCAAGTTATGGCTTTCATGGTAAAATACTCTTGTAATCTCTAAAACAGATTATTCTTTCAGTGGCTCTGGTATAATTCAGCATAACTGTTGAAATCAGCAGTATTGTTCAGAATCAGTTTTAGTCTGGCCAGGACCTCTAAACTTTGCATCCTATAAAGACAACAGCAGGAATAATTTCACAAATTTCTGTCAATAATGCCACTTTTATGTCTTTCAGTTGCAGACCAAAAGGTTTTTTTAAGCAGAGTTACACAGACCTGATCCTCACAAACTGAGCTTTGTTTGAAGACTTGAGATTTACCTCATTTTCTCTGGACAAAGAAATATGTCAAAGCTTTCCACTAAGAAAAAGAGCTCTTCTCAAAAAGAAGGGTCAAACACTTGGCACTTTTCCATTCTGCTTTCTCTGCTCTGCAGTCCCACATGTTTGTGATAAGGAGGATTGTGGCAAGATTTGTATATAGAAAGCAGATTTTGTAGATTTTCTTTTATTCAGTCAGGCTTCAAGACTATCCATGGGGAATAAAAGCCACAATGTTCATAGGGTAGATAAAGAACAGCCAGTCAACTTTGTATTTGGCTGTGAAGATCTATTTCCATCCTCAGGGAGGACTTGTTTACCAAAAAAGTTTGTCTCTTGCTTTCCAGCTATACCAGTTAGCCTAATAAAACAGATTATCTGCCTATAATTCTCATTTTTCCCATGTCTTTGGACCATCATGACTAAGATATCCATGAAATAGGCATGATATAGGCATTATTGAGTGGGCTCCACTCAATAATGACAGCACGGGAGGCACAAACACAAGGATGTTCCATCTGAACATCAGGAACTTTTTTCCTTGGAGTGACTGAGCACTGGCACTGGCCCAGAGAATTTATGGAGTCTCCATTATAGGAAATATTTCAAAGCCATCTGAACAGGATCCAGAACAACTCTCTTTAGGTGGCCTTGCTCGGGTAGTGGAGGATGGACCAGATAACTTCCAGAGGTCCCTTCCAATCTCAACTATTCTGTGAAGATGGTGAAGTTGTGATTGATAGCAAAATACTTACAAACTTTCCTTAATAAGTCTCTGACAGGGTAGATGTTTTAGAGGGGTAGGAAAATGAGAAGGGAGGTGGGCTGTTACTGTCTGATGGTCTTATATGAAATGGTATGAATCCTCTTCCATTTTCCTGCCCTTAACCTGTTTAGTCAACTTAAGTATATAACTCAACTAAAGAAGGCATTTACTTGTAGTTTAGATATTTCCTTACTGTAAATTGCATTAAAAGCACCTCTAGATTTTACATCCAGAAGCTGCCATCACAAGTCTTTTATCAGAATATGAAGAGGCAAAGATAACAAGTCTCTTCTTTATACCAAAATCCTCTTACATATTTTATTTCCCTCAAAGCCTCTGCTGTAGTTTTCTTCAGTCAATAAAATCAGGCATGTAGGTCCATGGAGCACCAGCAGAAGTTGTGTGGAAAACATAGGGATGATTTGTGTCAAATTGAAATACAGTGTGATAAGTGTAATTGTTGCACTCTGTGTGGGTCTGAAACACTCTGTGAGCGCTATAGTCTACATTATGATTCTGATGAATGTTCATGTAAGCATTAAGTAATGGTATAACCCTTGTGATATGCCTGCTCAATACTGTGATGAATCAAATTAAGAATATGTATCCTAGTTTCAACTGCTAAGATAACCATATAAGAGTAAAACATAGACGAGTGTGCGTCCCATTTGAAACAATGCAACCACTTCTTAGGAAGCTCGCCTAAAGATGAGAGCATGAGACTTTCAAAACACCCAATAGAAAAAGGACAAGTACCACAGTGATTCAAATAACCCAATGAAAGAGCAGGTCGACTATCTGGTGAAAGGGGATTGGTTAAGACACTGGTGCAAGAGTATAAACACGCTGCTTTTAGAACTCGGCATGCGTTGTGGTAGAGTGAAGGGAGGCTCTCTGCGCACCCAGTGCTGCTTTTCTTATTGCCTCTCAGCCTAAATTGATTGTAACCTAAATAAAATTGTATTTTTTAAATTGGGCTTCAGACGTTTATAACAGTTGGAATTAAAAAAGAATAGTTTATTATTTTAATGGCTTCTGAACACATTATTTTAATAGAAAAGTTGAGGGATGTTCAGCCTGAGCCTGGATTTGGCCCATCTCTGTTTTTAACCAGACTGGAAGAAGTCTGTACTCCATTTGTCCTACTAAATAAAAAGATAGTGTGGCTTGTGTTGGCTCTTCTTACATGAGCAATGCTTCATATGAGTGTGAAGGCCTAAGACTACTGATGTCTATCTCAAAACTCTCACTGGTTTAAACAATGAATTTCATCTTGGGTGTTTATCCAAACTTTTTATGTGTTTTTAAGCTGGTTAGAGGTATCAAAAGTGCATATTTTCTTACATAGTGTAGAGAATTTTTCTAATGGGTATAGAAATGTTTCTTTGCTGCATAGGGACACTGTGAGGATTGATTAGGTAATAACTTAAAAATGCTATAGGAAGGAACAGTTCTGTGCTATATAAATGCTAAGTATTGTTATTTTCCCTTTAAAAAATACTTCAGGAGAACCTGACAGGTTCACAACTAAGCTCTCAAACATAAATACTGAGATATGTCTGTCCTTGATTTTGTAATACTACACATGGCAATTAGGAGAATATTATGATAGTATTACCTGAGATTGCTTGTTGTTTCTGATGAGGTAGCAAAATGCTGGCAGGAAATGAGATTAAGTGAAGTATTATCAGTGTAACTCCTTGCATTGTTATTTCCTCTTATACAGAAAAGCTGTGTGGAGGGATGCATCTTCACGGATATGTGAAACCAGAGAGAGACAAGAAAACACCTCCTACCCATCCTCAACACTGCACGGCTTCGTTAGGCTCTCTGCTTGCATAGCTCTGCTCTGCAACACTTATTCTTCCTCTTCAACATATTAAAGAGCTGTTATATGTGTAAGGTGAGGGAGGTGGCTGTTCCTCCCTTCTGCTTCACAACCTTATCATCTGTGTTCAGAGGATATAGTGGGATGACAAAGCTCCTTCTGTACTTGGTAGAAGAAAGGAGGCACTTACAAAAGACCGATGTAAGTTAGAGGCATGAAACAGTCATTTTGAATACATCATTCTTACTAAGTTTTTGGGTCTCTTTCAGCACTCTGGACTCTTCTGTGAGATCACATGCCCAAGGATTTAGCTTTGTCTTAGGGCAGATATACATGGGGCTTACGGGCTTAGAAGTATACAGTCATGTTTCTTAGGGGATGATGTGTAAGAAATGCCTGTGCCATGCAGGAATCTGTGGGGAAAGTCTGGATTCATCTTACTCTGTAGATTCACTTAATGGAGGAGCCAAAAGATGTTAGACTACCATGATATATCCAGGAAGGATGCCTGTCCATCTTTTTTAAGATAGATGCCTCCACTCCTTGGAAGAGGGAGCTGAACCTCTCCTGAATTGACTAAGAAAATGCTGCATACTGCAGCCCAGCATATTAAAGAGAACAGGACTGAGGATTTTTTCATACACGATGCTATAAAACACATAAGTCAGGAACTTCTTAATTAGTACTAAAGCTGTCACCAGCTATGGGCCTGTGTACCTCGATCAGAAGAGCACAGGAGACAGCTGTGAGCTAAAGCCTCTTCAGCTGTCCTTGTACAGTCCCCTAACAATACAAGTCATTGTGATAAAAATAAGGAACTTAAAAGGAGAAAATAGTAAAAATAATTATGTATTAAATAAATAATAAGAAATTGGAAAATAATGTCTCTAGACAACAGTTTGCAATCTATGGATAAGAGGTAACATCAAGCTGTGCCAGGGGCAGTTTAGACTGGATATTAGACAAATTTCTTCACTGAGAGGTTGATCAAGAATTGGACCAGGTTTTCCAGTGAAGTGGTGGAATCAGCATACCTGGAAAGTGCTCAGAAAGCATATAGGTAAGGTCCTTAGTGACACGGGTTAGTGGTGGACTTTGCAGTCGAGGGGTAATGGTTGGACTTGATGATCTTAATGGTCTTTTCCAACCTAGATGATTCTATGATTCTATATACATCTCAGTCTATCTTACCCAAGTATCTACAGAAGGAATCTGGGGCAACTCTGGTTTTAACTCAGGACGTATTTAGGATGAATCATCACCTAAGTTACTTTAGTCAGACTCATGAGCAGAACCCAGACTGTGTAACTGTCTTTGTTTTAAACCCAAGAACAAGGGTACCAGCCTAATGGCACTATCTCAATTTCCATGCTACACTGAGGAACATACTTTAATGACTCTCACTCTCATCTTCTGTACTTTTATATGCTCTGGTTGTAAAAAGTTCTGGCTAATTCCTAGCATTTGTTTTAATGGTTTCGTTTTCTTGTCTTATTTCTCAGATATTGCATAGGATATTTTATTCTTCCTGAAAACAGTTACGATTCCCCTGTGTGTGATATTGAACAATCATGCTTTAATCAATGCTACTAAATCTGAAGTATCTCTTATGCCTCCAGGTATTGATTCAACTCTGTTCACGTATTTCATTTCTGTAAAACCATGCAGTACTTTCTGCATATAGGATCAAACTCTGTGTTCAAGTCTCTTTACAGTTATCACCACCATTCCGATCATCTAGACAATCAGAAAAGACCAAGGTTCATGAAATATACTTAAGTCTTCTCCCTTGCTGACAAAATCACATTTATGGTTGTAAGAATTCCATTAAGTTTCCCTCCATACACAGAACAACGTATTTTGTGGTCCATATTTGCATCATTGCTTTCCCAGGAGTTATTCCTCTGGTATTATTGAGATTGAAATTCAGCCTACAATATTCAAATCAGGCACTTGGTTCAGCCATGTAGTTGGTTGCTCAGCTGTGCAATTATTTCCAGTATAAAGAAACTCTGGTTATTTGGATCTATGCTTAATTCCAGACTTTGTTATTACTGCTGACCCAGGTAATCTAAAGCAGGACTTCATGAAAACACTCCAATACAAATGTAACTACAGATATATTTTCAGTTTCAGAAGAAGTGGCTGAGTCAGAGCTTTGCATGGTGATGGTCAAAGCTATCGGGAAGAGAAGTATCACGGGACACCACCTGCAAAATCAGTTGTACTGCTGAGACTACTACATTGCAGTTCACTGTCTACCATAGCAGTGTGACCAGAAAGAAGAGTAAGTGGGTAGATAACAAGCTGATTAGTGAAATCTCATGTCTTCTGTAAGCCTAGTGAAGATACCAACATAAAGATGAGAAGATCTGATTTATGAAGTGTTGTGGAACAGGATACCACTGAGAAACCAGCATGCTTTCAATATTCGCACTGTCTCGTACAGAATTATGGAGTTTGGAAGGGATGTCCTCAAGATCATGCAGTCCAAAGCCCCTGTTCAAACAAGATCAGCTAGAGGAGTTTGCCCAGGACGATGTCTGAGGAAATGTAATGTAAAGCTCAGTGATGGTGTGATGTGAAAGATATAGCAGGGACCTTGATAATAAACAGGAAAGAAATGTCAGCAAGATCATTGAAGCATATTTTAGTTAAAAACTCTCTGAGAATCTCAAGTTATACAGGTGTACTCTTTCACTAAGACAGAAGTGGCAAAGACAAATTACAAGAAAATTTGCTAGCATCACACAGACAGATTACTTTAACCAAAAAGAGACTTTCTTTCAGCCCAGATTTGCACAGAGTTGAACTAACAAATGACTTACTTAAGTGTTAGACCGTTTCAGGCTTGCTTAGTGTTCAAGAATTGTCTCTAATTCCTCTGGAAGGAAAAGAGACATTCATGAATTGACAAAAGCTTGCTCTCCAGGCTGCAAACCACTGATAGATTAGAGTCCGACCATGTCATTACAGTCAAGTTCATTCTGTTTGGCTCAAATATGTGTCATACAGGTATTCTATGATTCTGTGATTTAGGTAATATGAACCATGATGTCCCCTTCATAACCAAGGATATGAAAATCTATTAATTACCCTTTAAATGTGTAAAACAAGCGAAGATCCAACTACATCATAGGAAAGCTGTAATAATTTAACATTAATGGAAAGGTTTGCCTTGGTTACCAATGAGTTCCTTTGAAAACTGAAAATATGCTTCCTCAAAAGAATGTAGATTTTAAAATGTGTTGCCATTTTCTGTGATTAAATCTCAAATTTAATTTCAATTAAAGATATTTACAGGGAATCTATAAATACTGAAATCCAGGCTTTATTAGGCGCTTTCTAGTGCGATTAAGTTGCAGTTGTGCTCCAGTTTGACTCAAATAATGATTATGGCATAAACACAGACCGTTTTAAATGTGACATGTCATTTATTAGTCTAATTCTCATACTAATTTAATCACAGAGTTATGTTCCTTATGGAAAGTTTTGTAATACACAGGAAGCACAAAGTTTTAAATTATGAAAAGCACCCTATGCACTTTCAAAAATCATAGAATCATAGGATCATAGATTGTCTTGAGCTGGAAGAGACCTTAAATGTCATCCAGTTCCAACCCCCTGCCACAGGCAGGGACACCTTCCACTGGACCAGGTTGCTCAAAGCCCCTTTCCAACCTCTCAGGAAGGAAGGAAAGAAGGAAAGAGGGAAGGAAGGAAAGACTTCAAAGTCGTCATTATGTTTCTAATTTACAGTACCTCTGGGAAGTTTCCACACACTTTTTTCTGTCTTTTTCCTGTTCTGTTTGTCAGTTTTCCTTTCTCAACTAGGTCACCAGTCATCAATAATTTAGTCCAAAACCCCACAAATTATACTCTGTTTTCTCAGAATTGTATGTCAATGTGTGTATATTAAAATGTGAGAAAGCTGCATTCCAAGGTAGATGCCTTGAAACTTACGGTATTCCTATGATTTTTATTTATTCTCGGATTTTTTTCTTCATATACAAAACAACAGTAACAATAATAGGTTTTTTTCCCCCTGAGAAAAGCTTACAAAAACAATGTATAATTTCAGTTTTTCCCATTTACATGTTTTAAAGCTTTTGACTACAATGCCTTCTTAACCTTTTGCAGATCTATTGCTGCATGAAACGAAATAACACCACATTAAAAATGTACCCGTTTCTGTTATCCAGGTCATAACTTCACAACACTTTTTGCTTCCAGGAATAACTCTGGTAACTACCAACAATATATTTTTTTTTGCCACTTCATTTTTCTTCCCCAGAAGCAAAGCTGATAAAAAAGAAAATCCCTTAGACAATGACATCTGCAGCACAATCTGTCATGCAATTCCTCTGGAGTCAACAAACAAATAACTCATTATCCAGATTGAATCATGAAGCTACAGAAGGAGCAGCTTGCACCCAGTGATTTCTTTCTACACATTGCTCTGCTCTTCTTTTATTTTGTTGTCTCTTTTGGGTCTGTCTTTTGCCTTGTGCTTTCCTTTTGCCATATCCTCTTGTTAATCTCTGGTAATTCCCAACAGTCTGCCTGTTTTCTGTTAGGAATGGTGAGGGTGGTTGAAGCCAGCCTGGTGCCCTTTATGATGGGACTCTGCTGGTATAATGTCGAAACAGACATCTCCTCAAGTGGTTCCTGACTGAAGACAAGGATGTTTTTGTGGAATAGAAATGAGGACAATTGTACGAGGCCTCCAAAGTTTCACACATTCCATTGACACCTAAAGCTTTCCCTTAGCAGCATCATCTCTGTGAAATAATCAGGCTGAACCTACTGACCTGGATGAAACCAGGGAGCTCACTTTCCTTCATGTGACATCTGTTCATCTCTGCATGAGACAAAGGCTTTTGTCAGAGCTCATTTCATAGGGCATGCTTAGTGAACCTGTTACTTCAAGATCTGATAGCATGTACCCACTTCACCTTTATGCTCAATTGCTCACTACAGTTAAGAATTAAAGATAAAATGATCTGGCAGCTAAAGAACTAAGTTTCGCCAAAATTATTATAGACATCCAATACCCAACAGAAATTACACAGCCACTACAGTTTGACACAACAGAGATGTTACAACAGGATTACAAAAATTTGCATCTCTATTGCAATCTCTGCCCCTGGTCTCCTTGGGACAGATGAAGGTTTAACACTGTAATGAACTCCTCCTTTTGCCCCTGGCCTGGCTTGGACTTATCTACAGACCGCAGTCCCTTAGTGTACCTGCTCTGGCACAGCTTATCCATATCCACATACTTTGAGGTGGTCTAGCACAACCTCATGCACAGCCAGTGATGCTTCAATGTGTACCTTCTCTAGTAAGGACTTGTCCTTGGGCCACAATGCCTTCAGAGTTACATCCACTGTGATGCAGACATTACCACAGTCAAGATGCTTCAAGATGTACCTGCTCTGGTGTGGATGTGTTGTGGTGTGCTCACAGGCACAGCAGGTAAGATGTCAAGAAGCACAACAGTACAGCAAGCTCTGAAAGCAAAAAACAACCACTAACAAGCACTAGACTCTAATGTAGAGTAAGGCAAGCAAAGCAAACCTCATGGCAAGCAAAGAAGCCTGCAATTAACAGCTAAACACCAATAACAGCTATAAATTTGATCTAGCACATTGCAATAAAATCTGTTGCTATCTCAAACACTTTGAGTCCCATGTTGGGCACCAAAAAGGGCTGTTGCAGTTTAGCCCCAACTCTAATAGTTGCTCATGGGATGGGGGAGAGAATAGGAAGGGTAGAAGTGAGAAAACTCATGAAGTGGGATAAAGACAGTTTAACAGGTAAAGCAAAAGCCACACACACAAGAGAAACAAAAAAAAGGAATTCATTCATCACTTCCCATCGGCACACAGGTGTCCAGCCATGTCCAGAACAGCTAGGCAAAGACAAACACCATCACTCTGAATGTTTCCCCTTCTTTTTCCCCCAGCTCTATATGCTGAGGATGTCACCATAGGGTCTGGAATATCCCTTGGGTCAGTTGGGGTCAGCTGTCCCCGCTGTGTCCCCTCCCAGTTCCTTGTGCACCCCCAGCCTGCTGGTTGGTGGGGTGAGGAGGAGGAAAGGCCTTGGCTCTGTGTAATCACTGCTCAGCAGTAATGAAAACATCCCTATGTTATCAGTGTTGTTTCCTGCATAAATCCATACTAGCTACTCTGAAGAAAATGAACTCTATCACAGCCCAAACCGACACAGGTTTCTAAATACCATTGAAGCAACTTAAGGTTTTGAGAATCTACATCTTGGCATGGTGGGACTCAGATTATATAGAAATCTACATTGATGGATATTTGTGTCTCTTCCCCATGGGTAACACTAAGTAACACATTTATCTTAGAGTAATATAGTTGATGTTGTAGATTGCCAGTGAAACAAAGGCTGGGTTTATCAGTCACACTTTCAGTTTGATGTGATCAGCTTTAAATAACTTATTTGAATCAAAGAAATGGCTGAGCTTCTGTTTGCACACTTTAAGCTCATAATGTTTATGTACCAACTACAGTCTAATAAGATTGTTATTGTCAATTATATTAGAAAATAGCTACTGTCTTATTGCTATCTTAATTGGCAATAATGTTGCAGATAAATCATAGTCTCTCATTTGGGTTCAGCAGGAGATTACCTGGAATTCTAAACTTTCTGTCCTATAACTTTCTGGAGGAACTAATCCAGAAGCATTTTCAAGCTATTTCTTCTAATTTGTCTGCAGATACTTCTATTTGTAATCTTGGTTTTGCAGGGTGGTCCTTATGCTGTGGACAGTGGTGGCCATTAATTGTAGATAAGGCAGTGAATAAGAATCAAATAGAAACTGCAATTTTTAGCATTAATCTGAATGAGATCCTGCTGGAACCAATTTCTTGCCTTCCTTGACAATAATTAATATATTGACTTTCAGCACTAGTAAATTACGGAGTCATGAAAAGGGATTGTGTTATAAAAATATTTCATTTATGAGAACTGGTGTATTTAGCTAAAGATTTACTAAGTCTTAAATTACTCCAGCGAGATGGAAATCACCTCTGACCCCAGTGAGGTGCCTGGGAAAGGAATGTATACTGCTTAAATCTGAAAAGCAGCCCTATATGCATGTGAAATGATGCATAGACTTTATGTCAGCCCTCCAAGGGGAGGACTGACTTCAGCAAATGAAGCACATTGAGGCCTGAGTGTTTCTCCAAATTGTTGCCATTGCTTATTTTCTCAAATTAATGAATATGTGAGAAAACACAATAAAAAACCCCAAAGCTGCTGCATTTCTGATGCTTATTTATTTTGACAATTGTTAGTTAGCCAGTAGAAGTGATACACTCAGTTGTAACGGTTCTTCAAAGGGCATTTGTAATTACAGATGTATTTGCAAAAACAAAGGGAGAAAATCACCTCATAACTGGTACAGAAAGAAACAGCCTTTTGGGAGGTTTCTAAAGTGTATAGATTAGCGATGAGGAGACAAGGCTGGCCACGCTGTTGTGCTGTATTTATCTATAATTATTTTCATTTTCATGATGATGAAAACCTTAAGGAAACCAGTGAAATATAACTTGTATTTGCTTTAGACGTCACCGTTAATATTCTATATTGATTTAGTTATTCTTTCATTGCTGCTTTTTTCCATTTTCCCTGTCTTCCCCTCACCCTTCTAATTCTGATTTCTGGGAACCTGATAAAGCAATATTAAATTGCTAAAAATTGTTGCAGAGAAGGTGATCTGCCCACCACGTAGTATAAAAACAAGAAAAGGTGGGGGTTCTGATGGCTGTGGATATGTGCAAGTTTCTGTAACTGGTAAATCAAGCTGCTGAAGTATTGAAGTAAAAGCAGGGCCTTTCTGTCCTGTCTCTGGAAATCAATGTGGGATCTTGGATAGGGATGGTTTCATGTTTTGTAGGATATAGAGACAAGGAGGCACAAAAACACAAAATGGAATATAAACCTTTGTAAATAAGTGGAATCAGTTCTAAGTAACATTAAATTTTATGGCTTTGTAGTAGAAAATAGCTGAGGTGCATGAAGAGAAACAGTTGTAGTTGACATAGTTTTAGGTCCTTATAACCTTAGTAGAAAAAGTGTAAGAAAAACAGGATTAAAAAACAGGACCTGGGGATGGCGAGTATTTGGGACTAGGAGATGTCCAGGATGGGCACAGTTAAACTAACTGATCAGTAGAAGTACAGGATGATTGCTATATCTGTGGTGTTAATGAACCCATTAAGCTGGTGTAAACATCTACTGGGGAGTATGGGAGACCAGCAGATGTCCAGGATGGGAGCAGTTAAACTAACTGATAAGCAGAAGGACAGGATGATTGCTATGTCTGTAATGTTAATTAAGTTGGTGCTTCAAAGACTGCCAGTAGTGATGAAGATTGTTGGAAGAAGTAAACAACCATCACCACATTTTTGTATGCATGTGGGAAACTTTCTGGAAAATGATGTAATCGACACGTAGCCTCATGAATATGTATATATGCTCAGGGACTATATAAAGATGGCTTGTGTAGCAATATGTTGATACACGTTAGGATCCCCGTGTCTCCTGGTGGCACAATAAAGAATACCTGCTTGTCAACTTGAAAACTTTGTTGGCGAGTTTGCTCCTGGAATTTTCTCTGAATCAATATATGAGATAAGGAGTTTGTGGATTATGTGGCGTTATGGTTTCTTGAAATTTAAAGGACACAGAGTCAGGTAAAGCGAAAGAAAAATAAGGATTTTACGAGCATTTGAGTCAAGGCAGTGCCAGCTCTTTGCAGGTTTGAGAAGGATATTTGAAATCTGAAAAAAAAATAGGATCTAGAGGAGGTGATTTGTATTATATTAGCTCTGCTGTCATAATTAATGAGATTCCGAGATATTCTGAATGTACAGAAGCAGATGGCAAAAGCCAATATTTGCCCCAAAGAGGAGCTTGCCGACACAAAAGGCATAAAGACAGGAAGGACAGAGGAAGGACAAAGAGTAATATAATGTATTTTCATAGCCTGGCTTTCTTCACTGCTTATCTGTCTGTCCTGTTACCCTTCCTAAAAAGCTGCCTTCCTGACCCATGTGAATGGTGGCACACTGGGGCAAAGCATATGTTTCCACGGGAAATAATGTACAGTGAGGACTGTGGCATGGTTATTCCTGGCACCAGAAGATATCAACAGTTTTGAATCATACCTGCCCATAAAAAGGAGAAGTTATGACCTAGGAGCACATATAAACTCTTGTGCTTTAAAGAGAAGTTTTCTCTTCATCTCCTCTGGGCTCTGAACTGCACACAGTGAAAAACTGGCACCTAGACTAGAAGCAAGAAAACAAGCAGAACTACCCATACTGCCACAGAGAAATAGTGCACACTTGAATTATATTTACTGTTCTGATTTTATGTAGAGAATGCACTTCCTCCATTTATAAAGAATCCTTAGTGACTAAAAGAAACTCCCGAAGTAAATAAAAGCTATAGGCTTAAGTGCTAACAGTTCCTAAAGAATTACTCTTTTGAAGAGCATCTAACAGCTTAGAAAGCCTTCTCTCTCTCCTTGTGCTTTGTAGGTAGTTTGAAATAGCCTTTCACTCTCCCAAGACTTTTTCTTCACTTTCTTATGTTTTCCAAAGTGCCTCTAACCAATATGTGCTGCAGGACACATTTATTCCCCCCTGAGTTACTGGTTTACTTTAGCCAAGCATGAACGGACATATTTGTCATTCACCTGTTGCTGAAGCTCTGAAAGCTCTCTGCAAGGATGTATCATTCGGAAGAGTAAAGGGCCAGGTCACCATAACCAGGCTCTACCAGGAGACACCAACAATTTCATTTCTTTTGCTCCAGCAAGCACATTTTCGGTCTAGATGCAATTCTCCATGGCTGCCCATACCAGTAGCATCACGAAGCAACATGCAGGATATGCAAAGCAGAGGCTGAGTGATAGTGGTGAACATGCCATTTTCTGTTGAGTACTGCACACAACACACAAGACATGTAAGCCATAGTGAATGTTGTAGGAGGACCTGACTCATTGAGGCAAAGGGGATGGTGGGCTTGCTCCATTCATTACACAAGATGGCAATGAACTGCCTGCTCCAAAAGACTTATAGCTTGGTGTTGTAGTTTGAACCCAGCCAGGCAGCATGTTCACCCATTCAACCCCTCCTTCCTGCCCCCCCCC
>NDXB01007376.1:0-44291 GCA_002631895.1 Agapornis roseicollis | reverse complement strand
CATGACGTGCTATGGTATGGAATACCTCTTTGGTCAGTTTGGTCCTGTCAGTACAGTCCTGTCCCTCCTTCCTCCTGGCTTCCCCTCCTCCCCAGCAGAGCATGAGGCTCACAAAGTCCTTGGTCAGGGCAAACATCGCTCAGCAACAACCAAAAACATCGGCCTTATCAGCCTTGTTCCCGGGCTAAGTCAAAACACAGCTACTAAAGAGAAGAAAAACTGACTGCAACTGCTGAACCCAGGACACTTGGTTAGTACAGAGATGAGAAGGTGTGTGCCTGGGGGTACTGGAAGTTTTCTGGCCCAGTTACCAAAGGCAGGAAACATACTTTTCCAAAGACAGCTTTTAGTTTTGATTTGAAGCATGTGCTTGCTATACATGAACTAGGTGCAAAAATGTAAGACAAAACACCCACAGCTCTTAACTACAGTTGCCATCTGAAACCTTCCTCGGCTGTTTTAGCTTGTTTATTTAGGTAGATGGAACCTTTCTTTCTATCCATTGGTGGCATAAGGTGGAGAGGTTTTGGTGGCTTTTTGTCTTTGGGTCCCTCTATGTCATGCAGGATGGCTATTCCTTTGTCTTCTCTGAGTACCTTGTCTATTTCAGCCTACATTGCCATTACAGCTTTCTGTTTACCTTCACCATACCTCTGTCCCTCCTTATGTCTGCAGCATCTGGGAATTAGGGCATCACAGCATCCTGAAAGAGATTAAATCACTGCTGCTCTCTTCCACCCCCTTCTCTTCAATGTTTCCTTCTGTTCCAGTCAGAATATCTCTTACTGCCTGCTTGACTCCTCCTGTTAATCCTGTTGGAAAACAGAGTGATAAATTTCTTATAAGTTGCATATCTGAAGAAACAGTAGTTTTTGGAAAATTAAATTACATTAGTTCTTGGAACATTCATTGTGAATTTCAAACAACCACTGCATCTGATGCAAGATAAACTGAAATGAAGACTGCCATGTGGATGTTGGATAACATCCCCTAAAATACATTGCTAAACTTGAAAGGACTCCTGTGGGAACCTTCCCATGTGGATTACCCAGGTGCTGGGTTTTGGGAAGAGCTTGAATTTTATCTTCCTCTCATTGAAACTCTTTGAAGTCCTTTGGTGTATCAGCTGTAGGCAGCCATCATTTTAGTCACAAAAGCTTTCATGCAGCACTGGGTAGTTAAGGCAATAAGGCAGAGCATCTTTCTGTGACCAAACTGCAGTGCCATTAGGTATGGATGTTAAGATTTGCCTATGGTTAAGCTATAAGCACCGTGTCAGCTGGAGCTGGCATTGCCCTTAGAGCATGCAGGTCATGGCATATAGTTCCATTAACACCATTCAGCAACATTGCCTAGGCAGTTTGCTTGTTTGCACTGGATCATCAAAAATCTCAACCTCACACCAGAGATCTGGTATCCATGAAACCAAAGAGGCTCAAATTCACTTCTCGGCTGAAAGGAGAAATCTCACTTTAAAGAGAAATTAACAGATAAGGTTTATTTTGATGACTATGCAAAGCCCATCACTTAAACACTACATTAAGCTGGTGAAATTAGCCCTACTTTTCTTGAGGAGGCTTTTAGGGCAGTGGATCGCTGTCACAGCAAAACAGCTTTGTCTTTACAACAGCAAGGGTGAGATGGGAAGGATGGGAAGCTTTCAGCTCCTAATAAGTGTTCTTTCAAGTAACTGGCATTTTTCAAAGTCTGAAAATCAAAGAATGTGATCATAGAACTACATCTTGCTCATCCTTAGCACAGCCTTTGCAGGAAGCACTGTTATAGTTCACACAAAAAGGGTTCCAAATAGCTGTTCCAACAGAAGTTTTAATTAGGATTTTCAAACTTTCTCTAAGGATCCCTTCTGCCTTCAGGTCCTGCATACATCTTCACAATTTTTAATGATGTCAATTCCCATTAGGAAATGTTGCTCCATTAATTGGGCATCATGATCTATGCCTTAGGAGCCTAAATAATCCCAGTGTTGAGTCCTTCTGCATCCTGCAGCAAGTGTTGTTAAATAGCCTTTAGTTTGTCACTTAGATGTTGGTCATTCAAGCTTTGACAGCACCAGTTCTTTAATTTTAGTGAGTTCTTCAATACCTGTTTGCCAGCAGAGATGAAGACAAATATTTAATCTATGTCATAATGGACACACATATTTAATGGGTAATTCTACATTAGAAGTATGTTGCTATGGAAATGCCAGTGAAATTAGAGCTGTGAATTTTACAAGTAAGGAAGCACATATCTATGTTTACTCAATGTATTCTTTAGTCAAAGCATGGTTTCAGATTGAACCCAAATCAAACAGACACACTGAAAAACAGTTCATCTAGAGTGAAATAATGATTTATATCCACTAGTTTAGGTTTATTATGTGGTGCATGCTTTTGAAGTCTCAATTTTTAGATAACGTAGATCACTGTGTTGGGTTCCAAAGACCTGATATATTTGTTTCAAAATCTGTCACTGGTGGTCTAAAAATATCATTGTAATTTACTAAATAAAGCAAACACAGGAAAGTACACACCATTTACAAAACACCAAATATTCTTATTTTTAACACCTCTTCAAGTCTACTTTTCTCCCTGAGGCTTGTCTTATTTAAATTGAATTCCTTTCCCTCCATCAGGTTTTTGTTACTGAGTTTTACTTCATCTTAAGGGGATAAAAACCTTCCTCCCATCTCCATTAGTAAAATATTTGCTTCCTCTTTGTATGACTTTTCATCTCTCTCCCCTGCAAGATCTCCTGACTTTCTAAAAATTAGCATGGGCCCCTACATCTGATAAACCTGCTTTGAAGGAAAGAAGCCAATCTATTAATGTTATTGCACTACTAGAGTTATGCATTTAAATATTTCCTTAACCTTTTTGTTATAAGCTTTCAAAGTTGCAGTCTAACATCACTGAAAAAGAAGAGGAAAACAAAATAAGAGAAGAAAATAGAAATGCATACCTGAAATGAAGGCTGTAGTTTAAAATAGGCAGGAGGAGCTAGTCCCTGGTGTCAGACTTAATGATCAGTGGATAGTCAATAAGGTCAGAAGCTGCAATTGGCACACTAAGCAGCAGCAGCAAAAACTCGTCCGCAGTGTGTAACTCAAGGAAGTAGATATGGGAGATCCTGGCTAGACAGGTTACCATCATCAGTGAATTCCCTGCTACCCATGATTTATAGGTCTTACATTGCCTCCAAACTGCAAACAAGATGAATTTTCCACTATAAAAAGTCAGGGAATATTTATTTTTTAAAAGCAAAAACCTTGCAAGTATGTGTAGTCAGAAGCCTCCAAACCCTGGGCCAGCTCATGGTATTGACTGCCACAATCTGTAGGTCTCCATATCCCATGATCATTTTATATGTCTCAGTAGGAATGTCACTTTGGTCAAATGCAACCATGCCTTGAATTTCTTTAATAAAGGACTTATAGCACATTGCAGCAACAAAGGCTGTGCAGTTTGAAGAGACAAGTCTAGGAGATAGTACAAAGATAAGATCAGCTTCCCTTCCTTCATCTTTCCAATCTCCTCCCACACAATGGAAACATAGGGGTCCTTATGTAGTGATCTCTTTACAATATGCTCAAAACTTGAACCTATGTGATACAAAACTGTTGACTACCTCAGGGTACCCACTTCTCCACTGCCCTTTCTCTATTCAAACAGAGTCCAGTCTGCAGCAGGACTCCAGATAGATGCCAAGGCAGATCCTGCAGCAGGAGACCAGAAGATCCCTTCCAAAGGTTCTCAGAACCATCATTCCCATAGATCCCTGCTGGGCATTTGGCAGGGCCTGGTTCTAACCCAGGGTTCCACAGTCTCCACCTCCTGGCTGAAGTACCCCATGCAGTTCTATGTCAGCAGTCCTTCATTTTTTCCTGGGGACTCAGAAGGTCTGCAGGACCAGGTTGTTAACAGAGCGGAAGGCTCACAGTTATTTCTGTTTCCAATGTGCTTTTGATGGTCTGACTCAGATTTCACCATCTGTGGTCATTAACAAAGAAAGCTAGAAGAAGATGACAATATATGACAACAGTAAGTCTGGAAAACTGTTGGGAAGGCAACAGAGAGTAACTCTAAATCACTCATAGCTTACAGTGTAGCAGAGACAAAACCCACAAAGCACTGTATGTCTCTGAACTTCCATAGATTTCTCCACTTTGAAGGATTAAGCTTGGGATGAGCACATAGCCATGTATCACTTGTGCACCATTACTTATGATATGAATTGACGGTGGCAAGTAGAGACAGTAGCCAAGCCCCATTTTATTTTCAGTCATACAATGGAAAACTGCATTCCAGCTCCAAATAATGTTCACTTAAAGTTTCACATAGTAATTGCCCATCATAACTTTTCAGCTCATTAGCAGAAGCATTTTGTTTCAAACATCATTATATTGTTCTTTTATCATGGAACTGTAATATATAATGTCATGGAGAAAATGGAAAGAGGGACATGGTGTAGTTATATAGGGCCACCCAACATAGAATTTATTTCCCTGAGTGTTACATCTATAATTAAGCCATCAGCCCACCTAAAAGAAATAAAACTGAGTCTTTTAATTAGCTTCTTGAATAGGAATAAATGCTTCATTATTCTTAGCTATATCAAGCTGAGAACATTAAAATCTGAAGGAATAATGAACAACATGACAGGAAACACATTAGAGCACATGCAGGAACACATTTGCCACCAAGCAATCTGCATAAATATGCTTATTATTGCTATCTAGGAAGACAAAAATACAAAAGGAAAGAATGAAAACAAAAGGACAGTATAGAATCATAGAATCCTTAGAATCACAGAATGGGTCGGGTTGGAAAGGACCTTAAGATCATCCAGTTCCAACCCCCTGCCATGGGCAGGGTTTCCTCACACTAGACAATGTTACTCAAGTTTCTGTTCAACCTGGCCTTGAACACTGCTGGGGTGGACCATTTACTACTTCTTTGGGCAAAGACATAGAATCATAGAATCATAGAACAGTTAGGGTTGGAAAGGACCTTGTACCAACCCCCCTACTATATGCAGGGACACCCCACACTAAACCATGTCACCCAAGGTTTTGTCCAGCCTGGCCTTCAACACTGCCAGGGATGGAGCACTCACAACTTCCTTGGGCAANAGAACAGTTAGGGTTGGAAAGGACCTTGTACCAACCCCCCTACTATATGCAGGGACACCCCACACTAAACCATGTCACCCAAGGTTTTGTCCAGCCTGGCCTTCAACACTGCCAGGGATGGAGCACTCACAACTTCCTTGGGCAATCCATTCCAGTGCCTCACCACCCTCACAGGAAAGAATTTTGTCCTTAGATACAATCTAAACTTCCCCTGTTTAAGTTTGAATCTGTTACCCCTTGTCCTGTCACTACAGTCCCTAATGAAGAGTCCCTCCCCAGCAGCCCTATAGGCCCCCTTCAGATACCAGAAGGCTGCTATGAGGTCTCCACGCAGCCTTCTCTTCCCCAGGCTAAACAGCCCCAACTTTCTCAGCCTGTCTTTGTATGGGAGATGCCCCAGTCCCCTGATCGTCCTCGTGACCTCCTCTGGACTTGAAGAAAATGACATGAAATCTGAGGTAGGGAATATATGTTTTGGTATCCTGTGCTGCCGAGCACTAAAGAGTTCTCAAAGCTGCTCTGCCAAAACTTGTCTAAACTCTCTGAGTGTCTGCAGTCAGTACCTATTCATTAAAATTCATTGTGTCTCCTTTGGCTCCTCGGTTTTGACTCTCTGAGGTATTTAAGGGAGAACATGCATCTCAAGAAGATGTAGAACAGAACAGCTCAGAACTTTTAGACAAATTTCCCTGCCCGGAGTCTGTAGGGAGGATGACTAATCTTTACTGGCTCTCAGAAATCCCTTGGCTAAAGGGAGGTGTTACTCTCTGTCTTTAGAAGTCATGCCAACAGCACAGAAACACTTTCACAACAGAGAAAAGGTGTATAGCTGATCATTCAGAGCTGGATGTGTTATCCCACAGTCCCAAAGAAAAGATACTCTGAAACTCAGACCAAGCAAAGCCTGTATTCCTATTTTTGAATTAAAGCTCATCCATAAGCTATTTCTACTCACTAAAACTCATTATTTTCAACTGGATTCAAACAGATGCTTAGAGAGCTGAACTGCCATGCACTTGAGCACCTGCTATAGAAGGACTTCACTGGATCCAGACTCCAATGTCTTGACTGTCCTGCTGAAACAAGTGTACTGTGAGAATTTCACATAGCTGTCCTTGTTCTGACATTGCTCCGAATCTGTTGAATCCAACAGATGGATACACTACCTGGGAGGAGAGGAGGAAAAGATGATGTGTTGCCTTCTCACCACCCTGTTTCTATCCCTTCCTCTCCATCCCATTCTCTGCCAAACTCTTGCACAGCTCTGTGTCATGGGAGTGGACTTGAATTTGTCTTCTGGACATCGCTCCACTCTAATGACATAAAATTACATCTATAGGAGCATCTAGGTACCTACACACTGGCACAAGCAGTAGAGGCAGGGAGAGAGAATGTTGATTTGTCTTTCTGAGAGGTGTCATGGGCCTCTTGCAAAATCCACCTTTTAATGAAGGTGTAATAATTTGAAACTGAAAGGACTGTGAGCTAACACTTTCAGAGGTATAGAGGAAGGAGAGCTGTCATAGAATCATAGAATAGTTAGGGTTGGAAAGGACCTTAACATCATCTATTTCCAACCCCCTTGCCATGAGCAGGGACACCTCACACTAAAACATGCCATGCAAGGCTTCATTCAATTTTCCATTCACAGAGCCCCTGGATGCTAATACAAACATCTCCCAGAAGAAACTCAATCAAAAATTGACTCCACAATGTGGTGTTTGCCAACCTTTGCTCTGGATTTGACACTACTTCTAATCAAACTAATGACATACCTTGCCTTCTAAGTACCAAAAATTGTATCTGCTCTTCCAACTTGAAAAGAGATTCATTTTTGCCTATAGGACAGCGACAATTGAAGACAATAATTTTAAAGTAATTATATCTGCTCCAGTCATACGCTTTGATTTCCGGCTTTCTATGTCTCCTATGTGTTTTCATTTTTCATTTCAGAAGCTCTGCAATTGCCTGCATTTAAAATGCAGTGATTTCAATAAATGCTTCAGAAAGTTCAAGCAATTTCTCAAAACATGATCTTCATTCCTAATTAATCTAATGGGATAGAATGGCTAATGTATCAAATTTCATGCTTTTGATCCCAAAGGGGATCAGGAGATGAGGAGCTCTTGAAACAAAGATGTGATTCATTATGTGAAGCAGAAAAATGGAAATAATCAGATTCATGGAAATGAATTGTGAAGATGATATATGGTGAGAAACAAATAAGATGAGATGAAAAGCTTAAAATGTGCCTGCAATTAGTAGAAGGGTGAACCCTGGAAAAAAATGTACTGTCTGGATTTATTTATTAGCCATCAGCAACTGCTATCCTGAGATGTGATGAGAAACTGGTAAAAAAAATGTAATCATCCAGCAATTCCATTTGAAACGAGCTGGGAAACACTGGTGTTACTGTTATGTGAATTTTCTGGGGTGTTTTTCCTTCCTTGAACTTGACGTGTGCCGTCTTCCTCTTTTTCCCATTCTAAGATGAAACAAGCAGCCACATCCTTGTGTTCTAAGGAAGAAATTTACCACAGCGAAGTCAATCTCTCTTGCATTCTCAAAATTTTGCATTCCTTTTAACAATGACTGTTCCATTTTCTTTTCTTCCATATTCTGGGTGATTTTAATATCTCTAGTTGAGCTACTGCACTTAGAAAGTCTTCATTTTCCAAGTCTTTTAGTTGCTGCTCTTCTACTCTTCGTTTCCCCATTCTTTTACAGCTAGTATTGCTTGCTGCCTTTCTTTAGCTGTGGTATAAAACATCCCAGTGTTGGAATTACACCTTTCTTATGGGACATAAACAATAGGATGGTATTTACTAAATAATAAAATATGGAGGCATGACTGAGTGTCTCAGTATTCTCCATTTACTACCATTAGAAGTGAGAGTGAAGTAGTCCTCTGCAAGGGTTTTCCTCAAACTTCCTCACAAGTCTTCCTAGCTCAGCTTTTTAAGATAATCAGTGATTTTTAAGGACAGAAATAAAAATGCATTAAAGATAAGCAAAAAGAGCATGATTTCTAAAATGATACAGAATTTGCCTTCATGAGTCAGGGATAACTGAAGCATCTACAACTGGGAACTGAAGATGAATGGCCTCTACTCTTTGGATCCTTGAAATGATAAGAGCCTTAACTTTTCAGATCGTCTTCTTTCTCCAGGCTTTTTACATCACTCTGTTAGGCAAGTAAGGTCAATGGGATCCCTGCACAACACAACTTTTTGCTGCTGTGATTTTTTTTTTCTGAAAGAATTACAAGTCTGTCTCATTTCTGGACAGAGCATTGACAAAGAGTTTCTGGTTTGATACCACTCTATTTCCTTGCTCCCTCTAACCTGTAATGAGGAAAGTCACAATCCAGAACTGCTTGGGCTTTGTATACAGGCCTCATTTTCTTCACTCTCCTCACCATTGCCAGCTTAGGCACTAGTGTTTCACCAACTCTGACATTTTGTAATGATTGCTTATAACAGTATTAGTATCGCTTCTTTTAGTCCATCTCCCCATTAGATTCTTTATCCCTTCCACTAACTGGACTTTTTTCAGTAGATACACCTTTGTTCACTCCTGTATTCTTGTTGGCCTGATTTTCCTCTTCCTTATGCCACATGACAATGTATGAAGATTACATGTACTTCATAAATGCATTAATTGATTTATTATTTTGAAGCTCTTTGATTTACAGTGATTTCATTCTCAAAACTCAATGCTGCCATCCTTCATCCCAGGAGATTATTTTCTCTATTCCTCCTGCAGACTCCATCATCTGAAAAGATTCTTCTTTCTCTAAATATCTCGCAATGCTCTGAAATCTTGAAATCTTCATTATTTTAATATGACTTTGTTGTCCTTTCTGAGAACTGGAGCAGATGCATTGAAGAATGCAAGAAGACAAAAACTTGCACTTCTTATATGCTCTTGCCCAGACAGACATCTTTGTTCCGTTCTTGTGAGTGTTCATCAGTAGCACATCTTAATGTTTCTAGTGTCCTGGAAATGTTTCTCTGCTTCAGATCCTCATCTTATAGTCAGGGTTTGACAAATTCTGAATGTCAGTCTCACTTATGAAGAATAAGCTATACTGTATTCCTCCTCTGTTGTATTTTTCAGTGGTACAGCAGTGTGGGGGAAACAACAAGTAAAAAAGTTCTCTAATGCAGCCAGAGAAATGTTTTTTCTCTCTTTTTTCAAGTGCCAATGGACTATAATACACGAATTAACACTGCACAGAAACATAAGTTGAAAGATCAGGCAGCAAAACAGAAACATTATGTTCTAACACTTTTTGAATTAGAATTGCACATTATCTGTCTGAAAGTGACTGTGCAGTGTAGCAAGCTGCGTTATCTGTTAGAGAGCTATCAGAGATTACTTGAGTCAGCACTGCATCCACCAGCAGCTCTTTGTTGCTGTCACTGATTTTTTCAAAACCTAACACATTATGAAAAATGAGGTGAAAAAAGGTTTGATGTTTGGATTCGAAAAGGAAATGTAACACTCAGTGTGCATTTGAAATATGCAAGTGTTTTATAGCTGGAACCATTTTATCGTGCCCAGAGATTTAGATTCCTGGAGGCGGTTATGGGGGAAAAAACCCTACATGTTTTATTGTAGGCTGTTAAAATTTGACATATGTGCATCTTTTTCAACCCTTAACCTAATAAATTAACCCCTTCCCCCCTCCAAAATGGTTTTATCCTTACAGTAATAGCACTGTTCTTACTAAGTTTTAGGAACAAGCAGTAGAGCACATACTGTGTGGAATATTCTTGCTCATTAATTAATTATTAAGGTAATTGCTTACTGAATTCTTATTTAGTGAGCTTGGACATTTTGTTGTGCTGGGTGTTGTTGCAGATTTAAAGTGAAAGAATTGCATTTCTTCCCACAGATTTGAAGGAAGGACACTGGTATCACTCCAACAGGTGTTGGGTTTACCCATATATAAAACCAGGGCAAGCAAACAAGGAGAACACCCAGTTTTTATGTTTTGTGGCTAGAAATGCAGTATTACAAACGTGTTATTCAGCTCCAAGCAGGAAATTTGTCCTCATAATTGTGGCCTCAGTGAAACTGTTGCATATTTTCACAGAAAAGAATAAATCCTTTTCTCAGTGGTAAGGAGGTAAACCTTCTGGGAAATTTCACAGACTTGTCAGGCTTTATGGGTGGATAATAGACAGCATCTTGTACTTTCCTCTAGAGGAAAAAGTGTCTAAAAAAATTCTTTAGAGGAAACTGTTCCCTTTTAGGTAACTAAAGCCCAATGAAAAATTAAAACCCTGATGTTATCTCCTCCTCAGGAATAAAAATGTATTGGAGACTGTCTACATTCTATTGCCACAGATGTATGATTCACTATACAACAAGCCATCTTTGCATTCAGCTCCACTGATCAAAAAATAAATTAGATTCCAGAATCTTTGTGCCCATGATAATGGCTTAGTATAAGGAGCCCTTAATGCTGTAAATTATGCTCACAGCTGTTAGCAAGATGTAAGTATCTTGTTTTCCCTCTTTGGTCCAGAAGAACATCAATTAGCTCAGTGATATTTACACTAATGTTTAATTTATTTGCTGCAATTGTCCATCTGTCTCAGTAGTGATGGAAGTTACAGCGATTCTGCTGGAAGTGAAGGAATTAGATTTACTCACTGTTAAACTTCCCAGGAGGTCAGAGAAGCCATGTTGATAATTCTCCTATATACAGGCAGTAATAGAAAGGGAATGTGGCATCTCTGGGAAGTATGAGAAATAATTCCAAGCAAGGGAAAAAAAATCCAAAGACTATGTTTTACATGTGAATATGCAGATGAAAATAGTAGTAAAAATATCAACAATTAGATTATAAAATGACCAACATTACAACAGAGTTAAGCTCACTGTGTAGTATTGAGCTGAACTCAATTTTGTGGCATTTAGCTTTATATTGGGTTAAAAAAAGAGAGATAAAACACCTTAATTTTTGATCACCTAAACAGGATATCTCTTGCAATCCTATTGGACTTCAAAGTAACATGGGTAGATCAGAACCTTTAGGTTTCCTGCCCTCCCTTTTCACTCTTTGACAATCCACCAACTTTTCGTGATCTGAAGGGTATGCTCAGATTAATCTACTTCATATAAGCCACACCGCAGACACAGATGGTGTCTTCCCTCTCTACTTCACAAACTCTTGGTGAAATCATCACATACATTGTCAAGCCATAAACTTCCCAACTCCAGGTGAACAGTTAAAGTAACAGAGTTCATGTCAGGTTTAGTGTGAGGTGTCCCTGCTTATGGCAGGGGGGTTGGAACTAGGTGATCTTAAGGTCCTTTCCAACCCTAGCTATTCTATGATTCTATGATTCTAAGTTATAGATTTATGGATTAGCCCCATTTCACTTTGTATGTTGAAGATTTTTTATATAGGATTTATATATATCTATCTATATATAGAGAGAGAGATAGATGATAGATAGATAGATAGATAGATAGATAGATATNGAGGTGTCCCTGCTTATGGCAGGGGGGTTGGAACTAGGTGATCTTAAGGTCCTTTCCAACCCCAGCTATTCTATGATTCTATGATTCTAAGTTATAGATTTATGGATTAGCCCCATTTCATTTTATATGTTGACGATTTTTTATATAGGATTTATATATATCTATCTATATATATAGAGATAGATAGATAGATAGATAGATAGATAGATAGATAGATAGATCTCCTCTACAAAGNCTTTCCAACCCTAGCTATTCTATGATTCTATGATTCTAAGTTATAGATTTATGGATTAGCCCCATTTCACTTTGTATGTTGAAGATTTTTTATATAGGATTTATATATATCTATCTATATATAGAGAGAGAGATAGATGATAGATAGATAGATAGATAGATAGATAGATATATCTCCTCTACAAAGGAATTACACAAATTGAAAGAATACTGACATAGGTTCCATCAACACTTTGCAAAACATGACTTTTCTCTTTTACAGTTTCTTTTAAGGGCTCTACCTTTAGGGGTTGTGGGAAATGTGAGCTGTCATTCAGCTTGAGAGGATTTTGTACGTAGTAGTCTGTTAAGTCTCTCTAATAAAGAAGAGCTTAAAGCATATGATCCATCTAAATGTTTTACTGTTGATTAACTGAAATTAATGAGGTGTTCATGCTTGGCTCTTTCTTCTGGGGCTATAAATTAACAAAATTAATTACAATTAAATAGTTTTTAAATGCAATTATTTTCTTCTCGCGCAACTGCATTGATCAGGAAAATAAATTGGGTCCAAAAATCCAGGTTTTGTTTTCCCTTAGGATAATGTCTCCCTATGAGAAATCATTAACACAGTAAATCATAGTCAGAAATGTTGACACCATGGAAGTATCTTATCTGCTCCTTTTTGATGTAACTGAGCAACAATTAGTTCAGTGATATTTACATTAATACCTCTATTTTGTGGATGGAACTGTCCATCTGTTTCACTAAGAACTTAATTACAATGTTTTTTCTGGGAAAAAAAGGAATTAATCTTTCTGAATGTTAACCTTTTCTACAAGGCAAAGCAGTCTTGTTCACTAGAAAACAGCAAGTAAATAGGATCTGATGAAATACTTCCTATTGGAAAATAAGATGTTCATTAATGAAAAGTTGTCTCCAATATATAACAAAATATCAGCAGTAGTTTTTTAGGCCATTATTCTCATTCTGTTGACCATACAGCTTGGTATTGATGCCTTCTTTCTTAAGAATAATGTCAAGAGTTGTGGACTTTTGTTGTTATTTGGAACACATTTGGTGCTAACAGATATCTTGTTGAGAGTCTCAGAAGAGACCAAGGACAGTCACCTGCAAGAGCCACTCCACCATCCCATCTGAGTTGAGGTGCATTGATACAGTGGCGCTTATCACCTCTTGTGCTCTGGATCTGGATTCTACTGAAAACTCACAGAAACAGCTTGTCGTGGTTTAAGCTCAGTCGATCACTCAGCCATGCAGACCGTTCACTCACTTCCTCCCCCTCTTCCTCCCCCCCCGCCCCCCCCAGCTCCCAGAGGGATGGGGAGGAGAATCAAAAGAATGCAACTCCCACAGATTGAGATAAGAACAGTTTAGTAACTAAGGTATAACACAAATCACTGCTGCTAACACCAATAATAATAATGATAAAGGAAATAACAAGGGGAGAGAATACAACTGCTCACCACCTGTTGACTGATACCCAGTCTGACCAGAGCAGTGATCTAGCCCTTCTGGGTAACTGCCCCCAGTTTACATCCTGAGCATGACGTGCTGTGGTATGGAATACCTCTTTGGTCAGTTTGAGTCAGGTGTTCTGTCTCTGCTTCCTCCTGGCTTCCCCTCCTCCCTGGCAGAGCATGAGGCTCAGAAAGTCTTTGGTCAGAGTAAACATTACTGAGCAGTAAATAAAAACATCAGTATTATCAGCTCTGTTCCCAGGCTGAAAGTCAAAAACACAGCACTGCACTAAGAAGAAGAAAAATGACTGCTGCTGCTGAACCCAGGACACAGCTGTTTATCACAAAATGACAGACACATTTATGTTGGTGTCCTGGGTTCAGCAGTAGCAGTCAATTTTTATCCTTAGTAGCTGGTGCAGCTGTGTTTTGACTTTCAGCCTGGGAACAGAGCTGATAATACTGATGTTTACTCTGACCAAGGACTTTGTGAGTCTCATGCTCTGCCAGGGAGGAGCAGAAGCTGGGAGGAAGCAGAGACAGGACACCTGACCCAAACTGACCAAAGAGGTATTCCCTACCATAGCACATCATACCAAGGATGTAACTGGGAGTTACCTGTAAGGGCTAGGGCACTGCGGGGTTGGACTAGGTATGGGTCAGTGCTCAGTCAGGTGGGGTGGGGTGAGTTATCTGTCAGCAGGTGGTGAGATGCTGCATTCTTTTTCCTTGTTATTTCCTTTATCATTATAATTATTGGTGTCAGCAGCAGTGATTTGTGTTATACCTTAGTTACTAAACTGCTCTTATCTCAATCTGTGGGAGTTGCATTCTTTTGATTCTCCTCCCCATCCCTCTGGGAGCAGGGGGAGGGCAAGAAAGGGGGGGTTGAGTGAGTGAACCATCTGTGTAGCTGGGTTTAAACCACAACAGTTGGGAAAGGCCTTTAAGTTTGTCAATTCCACCTACTACTGCCAAGGTGATCACTAAAGCATGCCCTTAAATGACACATCTACACACCTTTTAAATACGTCCAGGAATGATGACTGCACCACTTCCCTATGTGTTTGCGTAAGTTTCTCATGGTATTCCAAGTCTGTTTTTCTCTTGAGCTTTCTGTCCTCCCTCCAACTTTCAGTGTCACACGTGATTTCCCCATTTCATACAAAAGTTACTCATGAACATCTGAGAAAACTGCTATTTTTCAAACTGATGTGTAACTGAACCAGTTGCTGTAAAATACTAGCTCTGGAGGTATGAGCATCCACCTTCCAGGAAGTGACCTGCAATGATGAGAAGGGACCAGTTGCCAAGAATGCTTATAAGATATCTCCTTTTATCCAGGAGATAAAGGCCTTTGTTCTTGGAACTGACAAGTCAGAGTTATAGTTTCATTTCCTTGTGTGTCATCCATTCTATAATTGTGAAGCTTTTGGCTTTAACGCATGGATTTATTCCATCTCCAACATAGCTTTGATCCATAACTTACCCTGAGAGCTTGAGGTAACTCTCATGTCCAGAACTATTAAATCAAGAGTAACTCTGTTAAAGTTGGTGGACAATCAGTGTGGTGGCTCCAGTGCAAGATAAACATATGAGAAGAAGAAAGCAAGACATCTAATCTGGGCCCAGTTCTGAAAACCTCTTCCTTGAATTTTCCTTAATTCCTTGAAGGATTTCTTCCTCGGGAATGCTGCTCACACATATTAATTCACAGCACTTTGCAAAGTGTAAAGCCATTTGAGTTGTCAATAGATCACAGGAAAAACAGACATTTCCCAAGGATTCCTCCTTGAGTCTTCCTTTAATTTTTACATAAGGGATATTGTGCAGATTGCACACACTGTATCTTCTGTAACACCTTCTCTTTTTGCTTAGAGAAATGTTTCTGTTCCCAGAAGCCACAGTTCTTCAAAATTATTATGCTCTCGAGAATTAATATCTACAGAATTGAGCTTTGCTTTTCTTGTTCCTGGTGTCTCAGTGCTTGTACCCTAACGCACCTATTTCCACATGTGCTCACCCCATGCACATTTAGCAATCAACAGAAGTGCTTCAAAAACAAACCAAAATGTTTATGTTTCATAGCCCTCAGTTTCATGGAAACGTTAGCACTTAGCAGAGCTCTCCACATTCTTAAAATACCTTCATTTCTGCAGATGGTGGCCTGTAGAGTGCTTGTCATCTTCCCCTGGGAAAAGCAAAGCCTGCCTTGCCCAGCAAGCAGCACACTAAGGGTCAGTTAGCATTCAGGTAAGTCAGGCACTTTTATACTTCTGGGTTCAGAAAGGTTTCTGTAGTTAAGAAAATCATTTTTTACCAGCCTTAAGTGAAAAACATTGAAATTACTCATAACATCAGTATGCCATTAGGAACTCAATTGATTTATTGGCTAGCGATGGTAAAGCAGTATGAAAATGTGAAGTGTTCTACACTCGGTGCTATTGTGATAATTAAGAGTGATTCTTCTGAAATTCTTTCCTCAAGCCTTAGACCCACTGCTGAATTAGCTTAATTTAAGGAATTACCAAGCGTTAGTGGAGCTGCAGGAGCTGCCCTTATGTGTATTCTTATCCCATAGCAACAGTCTGATAGTTATGTTTGATGTAGCCTGTAGTAAAATTAGGTTCTTTAATTTGGTACTTGGGCTGTTCCTGCAAGACAACATCAAGTGACACTGAAAGAAGCTGTCCTTCCCTCTCCCCACTGCTATTCAGTCTCCATACTCCCTTTTATTTACTGGTTGAAATATCTATACAACTCTGTGACAAAGCAGACTAGGGAACCAATCCAGTTGGAAAACAGATTACCATTATTATTGCTATTGTTGTTGTTATCCTGAAGACTGGTTAGTTTTCAGTTCATGTTCATGTGAGGTTTGGATATAATCAGAGAAGAGGAAAGGTAGAATGTCTTCTTTTAGTACTGGTGGCAGCTTAAAACGTGTTGAACTACACTGTGTATCATCTTAACCTGAATTTGCTGTAGGCAAGGAGAATGCAATGCACAGAATAGATGCTTTCTTAAAACACTGGAAAATTCATAGGAATGGTGAGCCCTCACCACTTATGACGTTTTGGAGGGAGCTGAATATTTTATGCCATCAGTTTCTTTATCAACTGAGAGCTTATGTCTTTATTGGTCTTATGGTATTTGTGATGTGAAGACAAAAAAGATCTACATGAAACCAATGCAGCTTTTCATTGGAGTTAAAGCTGCCTATTTTGGCTTATTTTTCATCTTTTAAAAATCAATTTTAGCTAACAAAAAATAACCCATCTTCTTGCATATATTTAAATATAAAGGTTCTCTGGATGAACTTTCTGAGTCTTCATCTGTTTTACAATCAAGAAGCAGCTTCTCATACAGCAAAGCCTATAGACGTGGGTTTTATGGCTTAGGTGATTTAAACCACAAAAAATAAGAATTGTATTTGTGGTTTGCTTGAGAAAATGCCAATGAATTTTTAAAAGTTAAAGCTCACTTTCAGGCTGGTTTTATTGATTTTAGAGACATAGATCCTGACAACTTAGAACACCGGTAAGCATTGGGCTTACTGCCAAAGTAATTGGCAGAGACCAAGGTAGCAGTAGATAATACATTCTTAAAAGAATATTTAGCTACAGAATTCTTGGATGTTGATTTAGAAAGAGGTTTTAGAAGCAAAGAGAACAACATGCAAGAAAATGTAGGCTGTAGGCTATAGATTGCTTTACAGTAGGCTTTGGATGGAAGAGCAGCTCAAACCCAGTTTTCCTATAGGGACAGTAATGACAGCAATCTAGAGTATCAGGAGAGCCTTCCTATCACAAAGCTTCAAAAAGGTTTTGAGCAGATATTCGAACATATTCTAGTCACTAGGAGCTGACCAGCTGTGTGCACGCCTCTGGCAGAAAACCATATGATTAGATAACTTGTACCAGCAAACACTTAAGTTGTGTGAGGAATTTAGGTCCTTCAATAACTGGCAACAGCTTTTGAGCATTTCAGTTCTGGATACACGCCCCAAAGCAGCAGGAATAAATCCCTTTATGAATACATCCTCTCTGTGCATTCGTTTTCTGCTACATGAGGGACATTTTGAAACACATCTCTGGTCACAGGTGAGTTGTTCTCGATTGTGTTTTGTGAGATTGCTAAACATTTTAATGATTTCTTATTAATTTGCTCTTCCCAGTGTTTCTTTTATACCGAGTTCACTAGTTCCTCTTTTTTCCTGTGATCTATTGACAACTCGAGTGGCTTTACACTTTGTAAAGTGCTGTGAATTAATATGTGTGAGCGCATGCTATAATTCAGCAGTGCTGAAATGTGTAATATCTTCACTGCCTGGCTCTTGTGAGGGAGAAAACCTCAACACTTTTTCATTCAAGGCTAAATACAGTGATATTTTGAATGCCATGTCTTCCCACAAAGTGTCACTACTATGCAGAAGTTAATAGATCTGTGTCAATTTGTAGTAGCCAGGGATCTTGGTATGAAAAGATCATTAATATACACAGTTTTAGGCTCTTTCTGTGTCACAACCTTCATTTTGTTGTTTATGTTTTAACTATCAGTGCTCATGCTTTAAACTTTCTTGAGTGAGAAGGATCTAGTGCCTTCCTTTGATTTTTGCAAGTGTAACCCCAAAGATCTGAGAATAAGAAGCTTTTGGAGCAACTTCATAGGCCATGCCCATCAGCTTGTTTAGGCTTGGGCTTTTCTTCTTTCTTCTGTTGTGAAAGTCATTCTAACAGGGATCCAGAGGCAAATGCTGTGTGTGTCTGAACAGCACGTGCCTTAAGACCCAACTTTGCAAAAAGGCTGGATTCCCTTTTCAGAGGTGTGGACTCCCAAAATACTTAGACAAAAAGCTGATGCACTCTTATGCAATATATGCATTATAGTGCAGGAAAATCCCACCAGGAATATAGTCACTCCATGGACCTGGTATCTAAACCATCCACTCAAAGCTAATATGACACAGGACACACAGTAGACTCCTGCCTTTTCCAGAAATGCACCTGGAGGCCAGATGGGATACCTAAAGGCATCTTAAATGGCACTGGATGCCTGTGTGCAGACAACAGAAACAAGCCTTAGCTGTGTAAATCAGCTAATGCAGGAGGGCAGTTCTGCTCCCCCTGCAGTAGATACCCGCTTGTTGGCCTCATGAATATCTTGCCAGGCGCTACTACTTGTGTGGACTGAGGACTCTGTTCATTTGCCCACATACAGACATCCTAGGTGCCCTACCCAACCTGGCTTCCAGGCACCCCTGAGAGAGGTACAGATCTCCCACTGGTCCTGTGTCATGCCTGCCAGCCCTGGGTGATCTCATGTGCCTACTAATGCAACACTGAGAATGCTAAACATCTATGTTTAGTGATTATGTGACAATAGTGAGAACCTAAACAGAATCAGGCTTTTTATTACTTTGGACAAGTGAACCCAAGTCAAATTTCTAAGGTGTTTTAAGCCATTGTTTTTTTTTTGAAGGGTTCACAGCTTAATTACTAAACGGTCTGATGAAGAACCCTGTACCTATCTCCAAGGTATCCATTGAGTTAGCCAGGTAGATCCTGTCAATGAACATTAATAGTCCCTATCTGAACTGAATACAGGACATTCTTCCCCTCATTGTTTACTGTTGGAACAGCAAGAGGATGATACAGCTGGATCACATAAAATTAACAAACTGAAGTGAAACCTTTTTAGTGCCTGTCACAGATGCAGAGAACATCAAAGGTCCTAGGGAAGACGGATACAGTCATGCCAGATCCCAATGCTATAGATACACCTGCTCGTTTCAGCTTTTCAAAGATAAACACTTTTTCCATAGCTTTCCTCCTTCATTTGCTTCCTGGAGCTAGACTCGACAGCAGTAGGTTCTGCATCTTCCTCTTGCCTTTACAAGTGGAAGAAAACCAATGCAGTGTCCTTGGGTTAGATTTGCTTCTTGAGTTATATTTGGTATGCAGGTGTTGTAAAGAAGCTGCATAGATGAAAAATAATTCAAACCCTACAGTTTACTGTAAAACAACTGCCCTTTATTGCTCAGTCAAGCTAAAATATTTACAGGTCTTCAGTTCCTTTGGTATGCTTTTCAAATGACTCTTTATAACCTCTAAATGGTTGTGGCTCTTTACCAAATTCCCAGAGTTGTAATTACTTATTTCTAACAACACAGCATTCAGAAGTGGGAAGGTGTGACCTGGGCAGACTGGTCGATGCTGAGTAGCTCTGAGGTTTTATCTATAGTACAAGAAAAAGACAAGCCTTAGGAATCAACTCCAACACAAGAAGTCTCATGCTCTTTGCAGTTTCCATCTGCCTTTCTGGCTATTTGACTCTTCACTGGTCAGCATGAAACATTCAGGATCTGCTTAGGAAATGCTGAGTTCAAAGATCAAGTGCTTGAACCACATTTTCCTGCCTCGAGGTGTTCAGGAGCTTAGCATAAGTTTGCATTTTAACATGGGATTGTGATTGTGTGGTAGATGAGGCTGGACTTGAGTGCTGTCTTGGAGCTTGGTTCTGTGTTGGAATGGAGACCTGAGCATCCAATACAGAGCAGTTTGGCATCTCTGATGATGCCCATGAAAGCCCCTAAAAGACAGCATCTGCAGACAAACCTAGTCCAATGTAGCTGTGTGCACATATATACATCTGCCATAAAGACAAAGAACAGCACTTTGCCTAAAGGAAATTTTACAGCTAGCAGGACTGATTCACCTGTCTTTTATGCCAGAATGGCTTGACTGATTTCAGCAAACCTCACTCTAAAATGAGCAGTAAATGAGACCCTCATTCTCCCACTGTAACAGTAAATCTGTCGCTTGGGCAGTTAGTGAATGCTTGGAAGCAAGAACAGGAACACATGACAGTGTTAATATAAATTTATAATCAATTTTATGGTGTTGGTAGATTTTCATGTGTTTTTTTAATGTGGTGTTATTACCTTTACACATCCTGACATCTAAGTCTGGGAAAGTACACAATTATGAGGCTTTCATATGCATTACCCTTACCTAGAGATAAGCAACCATACATTATCTAAATTACTATTCTAAGACCTTTTTTTGGAAGACTGAATATCTTAGGCCAACAGACACAGTGAAGGGGAGGAAGCAGCTATTTTGCTGTATTTTTTCATTATACCCAGGTCTGGTGCCATTTGCAGGAGCTCATTCAGCTAAGAAAATGACACAAAATTGATATGATCAAGCAAAGTCTGGGATAATTGGAAATATTTGCACTTCCAGAATTTTCCTTCATCTTGATTTATTTCCAAAGAGGAATTCAACCACATGGAGGGACCTCAAGCATCAGACTGTGAGAAGCCACTCAGATGCTCCTCACTGCACAAGGAAATAACTGCCTATGTGTGTTGACTTGTAGCTTCATTAAGGAGCAGTGCATGCCAAGGGACAGATGGAGGGAAGCAATCACTCAGATGCTCTCTGAAGGCAGAGTGGCAGCTCCAGGTATCTTCAGAACTTCTCCAGTTACTCTCATTTCTCTTCTCGTACCCATTTGACTGAAGGAGAGCCTTCACAACCCAGCCCAGTGTATATACCACTGCAGAGACAACTGGTTTTATATGTTTATATCTATATAGCTTGTTTGCCAAAATCCCTCACTCTGACAGCACCCCTCATGAGTGATGGAGATGAAGCAAAGCCATGTCACCCAGTGGGGATAAATGTGCCACCTATGCCTCAGCTCCTATTTGCTGAGTTATGCTCAAGTCTTCCCTATATCAGCATTATGTGGCCACGACTGGGGGAAGAGACTGGAAAAACAGAGGTTTTCTTCACTTCTCTGACACATGAATGAAAGGAGTGGAGGTGATGAGAATGGAAACCCCTTCAACAGCAATGAAACCTTGGATTAGCTGAAAGTAACCACAGATCACTCCTAGAAACACTCCTAGAAACCTATTTCAAGTGCTTATGCTTCTACAAAATGGGGAGAGGGAAACTGGGGATGGAAAATGAACTTAGCAAGTCAGTCTCAAAAAGGTTTGCCATCAATTCACAGCTATGTTTTGCCTTGACAGTAAGAACACAATGCACAGCCTTGCTTGCATATCTGCTGCGCTCTTAAGATCTGGCATTTGATTAAAGTCATTATGGGCTACTACAGTCTGTGTGTGGAAAGGTATGAAGACCTCCCACAGGAGTGAGCCTTCATTGAGCAACTCCCAGTATCCCAGCGTGACAATTATTCCACTGTTGTGCTCTCCATAGAAGACAAGTATTTAATGACTTTCGATAGACATTTCAGACTGTCCCTCTCTGATGTGTGTTTGTGATTGAGACTTGCTTCCTTCCTTTCATACTGCAGTACCAAAGGGAAAAAACTGCCTCCTGGCAGGTTTACAGGGTCTAATAAGCCCCTCAATTCCCTTGCAGCAAAACTCATTGCAATAGGAATAGGAGTGATTGCTCTTTTTGAGTTGTTTTTAATCCTTTTTCAATACTTCTGGCCCATCTGAGGCAGGGTTTCATGGGCAATTCAGGACATCTGGAATTCTTAATAAGCCAGAGCTTGAAAGATCAAATAAAATAATAAACTTTTTTAATTTCATGATTCTTTTTGGCATTCCTGATTCTCCTATTCATCTCTCCACATCCAAAGTTTTCTTCTGATCCCCCAAGTTTCTCAGAGGGAAAAAAACATGGGGTTGCTAAGTGTTATTACTCATGGGTCTGCTGCCACCAGGTATTGTCCCATACCATCTTCTATGGTTAACTGGAAAACAGCTAAACATAGCCTCTTCTTGTACAGCTGCCTGGTAGAAGACAGTGAGCAGCAAGAATGCTATGCAGGGGGTAGGAGAGAGCATAGGTCTTAGTAGAGCGGATAACTGGTCTTCTGGGGATGAAGCTGCAAAGCATCATCCCTTGGATGGGATGCAGTCAGGCAGCAATTTTTCCTCTTTGTTCTATGAGTGTCTAGGGATTAGAGCTGACGTGCACTGGTTCAATGGGTTTCAGCTGTGCAGCATGTTCAATACAACTTGCCATGATAAATCTGTAGTCCTTTGCAATGGGACACAGTGATGGGCTGTTGTCAGTGTGAAAGCATTTGCAATGTACACAGCCACCTCTCTACATTGCACATTCTGTTAAGCAAGTATTAAATTTATGTGCTTGCTGGCATAGACAGATGTGGAAATATGATGGATATTACTTCTCTGAGAAGAAATGCATTGGAACTAGAGGTGCAGCTGTGTTAGTAATCACTCTAAGATCTCTGAACTCCACTTTTCAGATAGGGCTGGAGATTTTCATTGTTATTTTCTCTTGAGGAACTTGTTTCAATTTAATCATTCAGCCCATTCTTTTCAATTTGCCATCTCTTTTCTGGCAGTTTCAAGAGCCTGGAAGAACTCTGCCACACATACCATGGTGGGTTGACATCTGAGAGCCTTGTGTGTCCTGCTGACAGGCATGGTATGCAGCAAAACAAACACACGCTATCTGTACAACATGCACAGTTTATTAAACAAGCACACTAAAGCAAATAAACACATTAAAGAAAACATTCACACTAATGCAAATCAAATATATATCTCTATATATACTAAATAAGTACAATAAAGCAAATCAGTTATATAGATATGCAAAGTACAGAGGAAAATTTGCAATGCATCCAATCATTACTGCATAGAGAGAACAGCGATTAAGAAGAAATACATCACCAATCACCACCAAATCATCATCCATGTCCACACTTCAAACTAGGAAACCCCATTGTAGCCAATGTTGGGAGTTTCAGGCAACTGGGAAAGTTCCTACACGGTGCATCCATCCAGCCGGATTTATGCCAGCTCTGTCATTGTTTACTCATGGGGCCATGTAATTTCTCATGATCTCACTGTTGTCCACACTGAGAGCATTGGCCCCAGCGTGGCCAAATGTGAAGTCATTCAAACAGCTGCACACCTCTGTTTTTCCTGCTTCCTTCTGACAGTCACAATGAACATACACTTATATACTCTACTCAATGCACTGCGACAAAAAGCAGCCATGAGTGGGAATCAGCTCTCAGCTAGTTTCCCATCCATTACACTCATTTCTGTTTTCACTGTTTGTCTCTTTTCAGGCACTTTTCTTGCCACTTCCTTGCACTGGAATAGCATCCTCATGTCAAACACCTCTATTCCCTTGCAAGCCTCCTCCCACCTCTTCACTCCTTTCTCCACCTCCTCATTTCAGACTTGCATTACCATTCTTGTCCCCCCTGACCTCCCCTTGGATAAAAATTGGTGTTCATCTTTGGGAAACAGCCTTCTTCTAAAAAATATGCAAGAATAAAGCAGCTTTATTGCATTGAAAAAGGAAATCAGCAATGCTTTCAAGGATTATGAGCTGCACCTCCACTCCCAGCCACCTGTTTGCCCCTTCTATTTGGTATTGAAAATTGGAAGTATTTCAGTTTATCTGGCAACTTGGATTGACATAGGGTTTAAAAGGTGGAAAAATGTGATGGTAGGTTTGTCATGGAAAAAACCCTACAAAATATCATCTGTACTATATGTTTGTCAAAACAACTTCCCTTTGGATAGAAAACACACACACACACAGATGTAGAGGTATGTAGGTGTGCAGATGTAATGATAAAGTAAAAGAAACAGTCTTTGAACCCTTTCGTTTAAGTTCTAACTAATAAAGCTCATTCTGACAGCAATATGGCCCAAGTTATTTTTTACGTGGCTCATCACCCCTTTCCTTAGGTTTTTTTTGCTCATCTTCCCATATTTTATGTTCTTCTCATTTAGACTGTGACAAAAAAGGAGCATGAACTGTCTGTCTCAGTCTTTATAAATAGAGAGTATCTGGATGCTCAAGAATATATGACTGTAAACCTATTGATCATGTTACACACACACACACACACAAATATATACACACATAGATGACAAATAATAAAGAAGGAGTTTCTGTTTGCAAATGACTCAACCTACCCATCCGGACCACAAGCAAGAGTCCAAATATTTTACATTACACTGATCATGAAGCCCCCTGGTGCAATCCTGCACTTGAACGTGTGCTTAATCTTAGGACTAGTATGGTGGCAGTCAGGGTACCTAAACTATAGTGGAAGTTGAACATATGCTTAATTGCCTTCCTAAAATGCGACCTCCAATTTTAACCCTGCAGACTGGAGGTGGAAAGCACAATATCCCCTATTCATGCTCTTCAACCTTGTCGCTTTCAAAACTGCCAAAGGAGGAAAAAGAACAGTTCGCAAGAGATCTGTAGTTTTTCACAGCTACTTGGTGAGTAAAGTGTAGGGAATTCCCAGACATATCACTGGGCTTGCAGGAAGTGATTATCCAAAGCAATAGTGAGCTACCTCAAGTGGATGTAACATGTATATTTATGTATCCGTGGTAGATATGATGGAAATACTATATCTAAGAAGGCACATCTAATATGTTTCTGAGTTGGCAGCTGAAGCTTTTCTTTAGCCTCCAGTGATTTATTCAATAACAAGCTGTTGGGCTCAGACAGACAAGGGATATGAAAATAAAGTGTCTCAAGAAAGGTCAGATGATCACTGAATAGCAGAGATAATACAATGTCAAAGTTACTTGGCTGGAGGCAAATCCACTGATCTACGGTTTCATTTGCTTGATTCCCAGGAGATGCGGCCTGTCCTTCTATCCTCATCCTAATAATGTGCATTCAGGTTAATTTGACAATGTTCTCCAGGAATAAGATCTGCATTTATAAAAACAGTTTCTTCTTTCTTAAAGTCTTGAGCCTCTGGGTAAAATAAATGTCAGCTTTCAGTGTTGTTTTAAACATTTTCTTCAGAGCAGGGCCAAAAGGGGTATGAGCAAAGACTGCGAACTGCTTAGAAATGCAGTCAATTTATAAAGCCCTAAAAAGCAAGTTTGTATGTGCACAGTTCAATGTACTTGTTACGCAGACAAAGTCAAGGTTTCCAAAGCAGAAAGACTGTGTAGCTCCATCTGTGCTGTCTTTGAGTGCAGGCAGAGCCCAACGCAGAGCCTGGAGCTGCAGTTCCAACTGGGGTCTGCAATTATTGCTGAAGGTGACACCTGGCAAAAAAGTTTGTAACTGATGTAGGAAAAGACACCACAACCTTGAGAGAAAAGGGACTAGAATGTGCTTCTGCTGCTATTTCTGTTGGGTGGGCTTATGGTTTGACTCACTGCTTATACTGAGCTACTGGGCTGTGTCACTTCCTTTATCCCCATCGCTCAATGCCCTAATAGACCTAGAAGGGTCCTTATTCAGGTGGTATAGTCACGTTGTCCTCCTTGGACCTTCCCTGTCTGTTACAAATTAGATTCATGGAGTTAAAAGGGGGGCAGTGGAAGGGGAGAAAGGCAAACACCAAATAGAAATATGATTTAAGCATTCTGCACTAAAATTGTCTTTTTTACCCTTTAAGACATTTTTTTCTTTGTGCTTCTTTCTCATTACACATTCCTAAGAAAAGGGAGGCAAAACTTTCTCATGGTGTTATGAAAAATAAAATGATCCCATTTTTTTCATGAAAAGGCAAAGGAGAATGCACGAAGAAGAAATAGGTGACTCTTGGTTTGAACCAAGAATAGTTTTGTTTGAGGTGTGGGTCTTCTTTGCTAATTGCTTTATCCATATAATATATAACAAAATAAAACCAAAACTTTCTGCATATAAGAGCTGAAGAAGACCTGGCTGCAAATTTCTTCATAAAACTTTTCCATTTCATTGAAAATGCTTACATATATTTTAAATATACAAACAAAATGACGGGCTCCAGGCTTTTGGGGATGACAGTGCAGGCTAATGGGTATAACACTACATGGTAGATTGTGGAGATGTCTTGCTACAAAATCAGCAGCATTAATAGACCAAAGTGAAAGACCAATCACTTAAACTTGCTGATACAGGAAGGTGTAAGGCAAAATTCTTTTGATCTTGAACCAGCAAACACTTGTTCTGAGTGCAAAGAGAATTTTTAACTGTAGCACATAAAACATGCTCTGTGCTGCAACAGATGTGTATGTTCAATTCAAAGGAGAAACAGGAATGCTTTGACTGTAAAACAATCAACAGGACAGTCAGGATCCAGACACAGGTTGTGAGGGGTGTAATCGGTGTCTGAAGTCTCTTAGGATATGCCTATGCTATATGCTTTTTCACTTGCTGAAGCACAGCAGATGCCAGGCTGCCTGCATCTCTGCAGTGGGTACTTGAGGGGCATTATTCAGTATGATGAGAACCAGCTGGCTCTGCCATGCCTTGGTGTCCACAAGCTCTTATGCTTATATGCAACCTTGGCTTCTAACTGGTATTGGGCTCCAGCTGCCTTTGTTTTGTAGATAACATCACAAGGCAGAGAGTAATCCAGGCCCTTGGTTAGCATGCAGACTCATATAATTTCATCAAAAGAATTAACCAAAGGTCTCAGAGAAGCCATGCCAATAGGTGAGCTCTCCATGTATAGGACATAGAAGCACAAGACAGATATAAAACAGTCATGCAAAAGAAAGCAGAGAAAAAGAAAACAGAGAGGGAGATATATTTAGTGAGTATAACATTAGTATTTACATAATAATGGCACCATACCAATGTCATATGAGAAGGTTTTGAACATTTAAGCAAAGATGCAAGCAAAACTTAATATATTAACATGTTGAGTGCCTTCTAGAGGAGATATAGAAATCAAGTTGACTCTTCACAGTCTTACTGAGTAAAATATTGTAGTAGTGTCTTTTCACAGGCATCTGTGCACATGAACACCTTATTTCTGGGCCATCCTTCTCAGATGATAGAACTATGTGAATGTTTTTCCACCAAACAGAAGCTTTGGTTATGCTTTATGAGACAAGGTTTGGACAGCAGATGTACTTGCACTGACACCCCTGGAATTACAAAACAGACAGCACTCACCCATAAGCAGTAAACAGAATAGAACAAGGTGTGCAAGAAATTGCAGTCTCCATCGATGAAGCTCTTCTTAATGAGAAGACCATCATGCAGCTTCCTTGATTCCTTACAGTGAAGGAGATATGCTTCCACTGTCCCAGGCAGAGCACAACAGCTGTCCCACATGCAGGTGGATCCCTTTTGCTCTCTTTGAGCAAATAATACATGGTCATGGCATCTGTAACTCTACATGGATGCCCCAATAAAACACTTGTCTATTAGAATACGTTGAGAAAACACTGCCTTGTCCTTCTCCCTGAAAGTGTGAAAGTGATCCCACTTAAGAGGACACATTCAAACTGATTTGTACCATTCCCAGCTCACAGACAATTTTACTCTGTTTTTCTCTGATTGCTGCTGCAAACTTTCAGGCCCTCTTTGGACGCCCACAGTCTTCAAGGAGGGTATTTTTCTTCCTACCTGATTGACCAATACTTCTCAGGGTCTCCTGATGACTAAATACCCTTGCATTTGTAAAATCTGATTAACAGAGCACTAAATTTCAGCTAAAATCAAATCAGCAACACCCAGGGTGAGATCTGCCTTCTCTTCACATCTGCATAAGTTAAGCTTGATCTGTTGGTCTGTTTTACTCCAGGGTTTGTTCATTTGTTCCTTCTTTGTGTATTTTGCCTGTGCTAGTGACTTTAAAACTATACGAATCAACTTCCTTGACCCCCCACCCCCAATAATTTCAATCTTCTTGTCCTTTTGGAAACACAATTGCATGCTCGCTCTTTATCCCTGTGAGGGGCTGAATCTCTTGTCATGTAATTTACATTCTTCAGGAGACAGCATTGGTACTAGACTGATAATTAAGAGTTCTGGCTTTCTTATCATAATGAGACTTTTTTTGTCTCCATTGTGCTTTTTGTTTGGTTTCCTCTTGTCTATTTGCTTGCCTTATTAAATGCAGAGCACTCAATTCCTGTAATGTGTTATATTTTCTTCTGAAGAAATCTTTGCCTCATACTGCTTTTTCTTCACTATATGTTCAATCTCCTTCAGTTGTTCTCCCAATTACTATCTTAAACATAGAAAGACCTTAAATGCCTTTGGGTACTTCCAAACCAGAAAATACTGAAGGAGAAAAAGCAGCACACTTCACCTTTAGTAAATATACATGTCTCCCTACAAGTGTATTTGTCAGGCTAAATGCCATTCCAATCCTTCCTTTTTGTTGTCATTGATGGTTGTCATTGATGGCAGAGACTTTAGTGCAGCCTTTAAGTGACTTGTGAATGCTGACCCCATCCTGAAAAATTCACATTAAAAGAAAAATATAGAGAAAGGGAGGAAGGGGAAACAGGAAGAAAAAAGATTTTGAAGTCCCCAGTTTAGTGGTAGAACAGGGAGCATAAATTATTCACAAAGCCCAGTTCTGTCAGCATCTCCTCAAATGTCACAGAATCATAGAATCACAGAACGGTTCAGGTTGGAAGGCTCCTTAAGGCTCATCCAGTTTTAACCCCCTTCCATAGGAAGGAACACCTTTCACTAGACCAGGTTATTCCAGCCTGGTCTTGAACACTTCCAGGGACTCAGAGGTTTACACTTAGATACAGCCTAAATGCTGGGAATCCTTACCCAGGACTTTAAGTTTCCTCTTCTGAATGTATCGTTATTTTCTGTGCATCTGAAAGTCTGGGCTCTGGATTTAAAATGGACAGGAGAGAAGAACGGTCGGAGGCACTTGAATAGGGAAGGATGAATCTTGGGGAAAAGGTCAGATTCAGATGCATCAAAAAGCCAGTATCCTGCACTGATCCTCCCATCCAGAAGAAAGAGTCCTCAGGCTGTGCCCATGCATAAGATCTTTTATTTTAATTTAGCACACTTTACACTCATCACATGTAAAATATACACTAGGATTAACTGAGAAATCTATACCACTCAGGATGTTATTGGACTCCAGCTGAGAAAGCAAATGGAGTTGGACTGAGCCTACTCAGCATGGGAAGAAGTAAGATTATGATTGATGCTTTTCCTCTCTTCCTAGGGTCTTCTCTCTAATTGTTTACCTTGTGAGTAATCACCTTGGGCTGACTGACGGAGCACACTTTGTATTACCATGTTTCTTAAATGGAAAGCCATGTCTGCATCATACATTTAATATTCCTTTTCCAAATTGGTTTTCTATGCCATTTAGTGCTCAAAGCACATAAATCAACTGAACATAGCAGAAGACATCCGTAACTAGGAATTTCACTAGTCTGAGCTCTTCTCTTAATCATTTCTGTATGACTTCCCTGAATACAGCCAATAACCTCATTTTATGTCATGCTTCTTTGCATGTCAGAAAGCAAATAATTTGCAAGTTTTGCTTCATGTTAAAACAATGATGGGGTGGGGTAGGACATAACTGTGACTTTTATTTGCTTTTGTTCTCCTGGAAAAGGTACTTCATTACATGTTGTGATTGGAATGTTGTCAAGTACAAGCCAGTCCAGGCAAGCCACTTACTTAGGTACAGCTTCTGAAAATCCTCAGTGAAATTTAGCCTTCTGAGAGTATAGGGCAGTGGAGTACATGTATGACATCAATGTGAAATACATGCATCACAAGGATGGAATATATGAGTAATGATGAGAAAGCACACTATGTTGGGTATGTACACTTTAAAGAAAGAAAAACACTTATGTTAACATAAACTTCACAGGATTTTGAATGTTCTTAGAGAAACTAAGCTGTGTCTAAGCTGTGTCTTAAACACTAACACATTTGATAGAAATAACATATATTTCTAGTGCTCCAAAAGTGAAGTTGTTACATTTCAGTGCAGCAATTTCAGTGCTACATAGAATAACTGCCTGGTATCCAGTGTACTGCTGTACCCAGACAGTACAGCATCTCCCTTGTACTCATCTGGGTACAGCATCTCCACTGATCAAGGTGCTGGCTGGAGAGGATCTCTGTGCAAGCAGAAGACAGTGCTCAAGCTGACTGCTAGAGGAGCTGGATGGGAATGTTTCACAAGCTTGTATGAGTTCATAAAAGCTTGAGCCTGGTTTGCTCTGCCTATGTCCAAGGGGCTCTCAGTGTGGTGTGAGCAGGGTGATCTGACTCCCGGAAGTTACTTACCAGAGCATTGCAGACATGGCCAGGTAGTCCTAGTGCCTCAAAGTTGCTCTTCAAGGCTGCGAACAACCACACCAAGAAACAGGAAACTCAGAGTAGGAACAAGAAGTTTCTCAGGGAAAGTCTTTTAGGGGTCATTTAAACTTTAGAGTACAAGAACATTCCAAGGGGGTGAAAAAGAGATTAAAGCAGATAAGGCAAGTGTAGTTTTACCAAAAGCATGCAGTGAAAGTTCCAGTCAAGCAATTGATATATTCACTGGGGAGCAAACCAACTGTAAGCCTCCTATATGGGCAAATTCTATTTTGAATTCATAAGGAAATGATGGAGTCACAAAGAGTGGTTTTTCAACTGACAGGGAACATGACAGCTAATTGGTGCAGAAACAAAAGTCAGCAAAAGTTATGTTTCCGTATGATTTGGGATTACTTTGGAGCTACTAAATTAATATGTATTGCTCTTCCTACAGTGCCTGAGTCATACGCATCACGTACTCAGTCTTTACCATGAGAATTTTAGTGAATCTAATAACTTCAGCCTTATAAATAAAAATAATCCAATGCCTGAAGGTTGTAAATAAGATATATCAGCATACACATAGAATTCTGTATTAAAAAGGCAGATAGGAGAAAATGAGATATGCCCAGAAAAGACTGAGAGGCTTAATTTGGTCCTAATACGGAAGAGTACAAGGATAATTCATCCTTGCAGAAACATATTACCTATGTACTACTACAAAAGACAGAGGGTCTGCCAGGTTCAGCTGCATGAAACTCCAACTGGGAATAGAGTTTAAATGAAATTCTGAAGGCAAATGGATCATCTCAACGTTTTTGCTCAGAGCCTGCTTTCCTGTTGATTTCAGCTGTGTTTGTACAGGCATTTAGAGAAGAATGAAGGAATTGCCAGCTCCTTGGGTTTGAGTGTGCAACCTGGGGTCTCGCTATGCTACAGGGGTGTTGTTTTCCACATCTATTATCCTACTAATTGTAGCAAGGTCACACTCCTGTAAAATTGAGATTAATATAGAATCATAGAATAGTTAGGGTTGGAAAGGACCTTAAGATCATCCAGTTCCAACACCCCTGAGCAGGGACGNGATTAATATAGAATCATAGAATAGTTAGGGTTGGAAAGGACCTTAAGATCATCCAGTTCCAACACCCCTGCCATAAGCAGGGACACCTCACACTAAACCATGCCACCCAAGGCTTCATCCAACCTGGCCTTCAACACTGCCAGGGATGGAGCACTCACAACCTCCCTGGGCAACCCATTCCAGTGCCTCACCACCCTAACAGGAAAGAATTTCATGGTGTATTCTGAAAAAGAAATGCAAGTCAACTGCAGTTGACTTGAACCATTTTGGTAGCACAAGGAACAGGATATGGCATCCATAGGAAGCCTGCTGGCATTGTACCACTAATACTCAACATACATAGAGGGTTTTGATCCATCCCCCACCCTCCCAGTTATTTCCAATGCCTTTTAGATGAGGCAGCTCCCTATTTTCCAAGTCTTCCCTAGATGTGTGGGGGTAAGGAGGATGTCACATGCACAGATTCTGTCACTGTTCCTCATCACTGGTCCTTCTGGTAAACTAAGTCATTGCCTGGGATATCAGCTAGAACTTGCACTCACTGAGGCAACCATAGGTGGACTTGTTCCTAGAAGAATTAATCAGCCTTGGATAATGCTGTCTTTATATGAACAGATCCATTGGGTTCTCACTGGTATCTAAAGTCCTGTGTTGACTTTGTCATAAGTTTAGACCCACATCCTGGATCTTCAGAGAAGGTTTTGTGAGAGGAAACCACCATGTGCAGGGTTACACATCCATGGGGATAGTGGGCTTAATGTTTGGTGGACTTCCCAGAGCAATGTCTGATAGACAAGGTCTGGTTTTCCAGGGCCTCAATAAGTCCCTGCAAGAAATAAAGAGCTTTAGCATTGCGTGCACAAAGCTTATACAACTCCTCCTCCTCCAAAGGCTTTAAATCATTCAGGCTAATCGAATTATTTCAGCAAGTAGTGGGCTTGTCTCTCTTTATGCAAACCCCCCCTCAAACACTGCAAAGACTCCAAGTTATCTGGCTACCTTCCAGCTAATTAACTTAACACTGAAGGAAGTACTGCAAAACAAAATTACAAGCCATTCAATTTCTAACCATCACAATTCCTCACAAAAAGTGATGGCGTTACATCTGTCCTCACGCAGAATGTGAAAGCTACTTTCATATGACCCAAACTCCCCTTTTTTATTCCACACCCTTAATCACTCCTTGATTAAAAAAAGAAGCAGCAGCACAACCCCCAACACAACTGATTTCAGTTAAACAGAGAAAGAATACAGGCGTTTAATTTGTTGAAATTCAAAGAAAGTCATCTGGCCCCGCAGATTCTATTGAAGCTCTCAGAGAATACAGAGTCCCTGAGCAGCCAAATGAAAGGTATGATCAGCAAAAGAAGATGAGCACGTTCCCAGAGTCATTGCACACATGCTTGAATCCTCATTAGATCTAGGGGCACAGGGAATTCTGGCAGCAGGACAGGTACATGGCAATTGTGTACAGGTCAGGGGGTGGGCTGGCATCTACAAGAGACATTGGGGTTCTGGAGTGGATCCAGAGAAGGGCAAAGGAGCAGGTGCAGGGCCTGGAACACAAGTGTGATGAGGAACAGCTGAGGGACCTGGGGGGTTCAGCCTGGAGAAGAGAAGGCTCAGGGGAGACCATATTGCCCTCTACAACTGCCTGACAGGAGGATGGAGTGAGATGGGATCGGTCTCTTATCCCAAATAACAAAGTATAGGACAAGAGGAAACAGCCTCATGCTGCACCAGGGGAGGTTTAGACTGCATATTAGGAACAATTTCTTCTCAAGAGGGTGCTCAGGCACCGGAACAGCCTGCCCAGGGCAGTGCTGGAATCACCATCCTTAGAAGTGCTCACAAACCACGTAGATGGCACTAACCTCAGTGCCATGGGTTAGTGGTGACCTTGGCAGTGCTGGAGTAATGGTTGGACTTGATGATCTTAAAGGTCTTTCCCAACCTAGCTGACTCTATGATTCTGTGGTTTCTGTTGTACCTTGATCATGCTTCTGTTCATGTGCTGCTCACAGTGGGTCTGGTTGCATGTGTGAAATTAAGAATGCATTGAAATCCTTGCAAGATAGCTTTGCTCCTGTACACCTGGTAAGACTGCTAAACTTAATTTCTCAAATGATCCCTCTATTTTCCATAGGATCATATTCTTTCTGATAGCATTTTATTCCAGGATTAGGTTTAATAAACATAAGCTTAGTGCAGATAACATACATATATAATTTGAGCTGCCAGCACTATTTCTCCCACTCTCTCATGAAGCTGGGAGAAAACTGGTGTGTCAAAATGTAAAAAGAATTATACCTGCTAAATGTGATGTAAGTCAGACTTCTCTTCTCCTGTCCTGGGGTCCTCATAACTAAACTTGATAGAAAGGCAGGGGAATTGAAACTCAACTCAGACCTAGGAGAGTCTGCAACAGGCAAGAGAGGGTCTTGCTCCATTCAAGGAGTGCCATTTGACAAACTCATATTTTAATGGCACCATCTCTTTCATTTACAGTAATATCTGATCCTTCCTGTCCTTTTCCACATCCTTGGAGCAAAGCAGAACCAGAGACTCAGTCAGAAACCCCTGTGCTTTGGACCCATCTCTGCCACCAGTGTTCTGCAGCTTGCTTTCTGTATGTTGATCCACTCTCAACCTGTAACGTGTGCGCAGACCTTCCTTCCCCTGGGACTGGGAGAGTGAAAGTGGGAGTATTTGCGCAGCCTCAGGGAGATGTGAAATGTTGCGTGAGACACAACCACCCTTGTGAGTAAGGCACTGATTTAGTGCTGGCCTCATTCCAGTGCAGCTCTGGGCTGTAAGGGAAAGGAAGTGTTAATGCCAGTTGACAGAAAAACTCCATTTTCCCATCACACTTGCTAATCTTAGGAGAGCTCACAAATAATGAGACTTGCATAGGAAAAATCAGTATTACATTAAATGACACATGTAAAGAGCTCTCCAAAGTCAACACCAAGTCAGGCTAACAAGCTACAGGACAGTCTTGCTTCACTGTTTGATGAAATCTGAAATGTTATTCTGTATACATGTCTGGAATGTGATGTCTTTTCAGTATTTCTTTTATGCTTTTAACTTTAATTCTCATTTATGCCCTTTTGCATCTGAGCATTCTTTTCTGCAGGAAAAATAAGAACATCTCTGGCTGTCCTTTCACTTCTCAAGGAGGTAAGTGTTAAGGATGTAATCTTGCAGCACTGAAATCAGGGGAATGCTGCTGTTGAATGAATGCACAGACTCATCAAACTCATGCTGCAGAAAGATGTATGTCCATTACCTCTCAGTGATCAGTGTTCAGTAACCCAAAGGCACTCAGCACCCTCCATTGTTTGCAAGTAAAGCTGGAGCTGAAGGAAAATGGCTTTTCCCAGATAATTCCTCAACGTGGCATGCAAATGCAGACATACACAGTGTAGGACATGGCATCTTTCATTTTCATGCAGTGCATGACAGAAAGCAGCTGGTCCTCAAGTATTTCAGAATCTGAATTACCACCCTTTTAAAAGGAGCTCTGTTTCCAAGTCCATTTTGAGGACTGGTGCCCTGGACATGACTCAGATCACTGCCGCTTTCTGTACTTCCAAATGCAGGTCCACCAGCTCTCTCTGTGCCTGCTGCTGAATTCTGGTGGCACTTGAAACTAATTGCATGCTTATATTTGTTACACTAATAGACTCTAAAGGGAGGTCTTTGCTAAAGCCCTGGGTGTCCACCTCACACCTAAGCCCTTCAAGCTTCCCAAAATGTTCCTACACCTCTTTTACTTCTGGGGCTTAGACTGAAAAGTGCCTTCACATTGAGCTTATTGCTTTGTGTCCGATGTGAAAATAGAGCAGACCCACTGTCCTATTGACTGTTCACTGCTTAGAGACTTAAAACTATGAGACTTAGAAACACATAGAAGAACACAGAATACATAGAATACATAGAAAATACATTAGAAATACATAGAAAAAAATTTGAGACTGAGAGATGCGTATACAAATTCTTTTCTTTCTCCTTAAACCATGTTCTAACCCTCGGTAACACAAAGATGAGCATGACTGGGAAATACATACAAGAGCAAACGGCAAGGCAGGGATTTATTTACAAGCCTTGGAAGGGAGATCAGCTTGTGATTTCCTAGGGGAAATCCTAGCAGTGGGATTTGGTAGGCGCCTAATAAAGAGAGTTCTGAGGTGAAGATCCTTATGCATTTCTGGAACAAAGTAAAGGAAGCCCAAAGAAGTCAGCTTGGGCTGGATGCATATCAATGCCTGGGATTCCCCCAGCACAAAGGCAATCCTGTCTACTCAGCTTTGGTGAAAATGGCCTGGAAATATAAGCTTCCCTGGAAGTCAAGAGTCTTTGGGCATCCTCCAATGCTGCTGGTCCACTTAAATATGTGCTGGTGGATCTGAGCAAGGTAGAAAGGTGTTAATTCATTTGCTCTACATTGATTTCTATACCATGCTATTTACCCACTGCTGAAACAGGTCCCAGGACTCCATATATTACTTTTGCCTAAGGCAAAACCTGACTTCACAGCAGGTAAGCTATTGCTGTACACGGTGGTACCAAGCCTAAAGTGATTAGGGATTGTCTGTCCTGCTAAAAAAATAAAATCAATGTCTAATGACCAGTCCAATGTTCCACCAGAGGAAGCTGGGTTCACTCTCTATAAAGCAGCTCATACAATAACCCCAGGGTGAAATCAGTATCCTGATTAGTCTTGTTATTGTACCTCCCAGTGCCAAGCAGCTTAGCTCCTATATGATTTTTCTCTTGACATTTCTTAACATTGGACCATAAAGACATGATGACTTTGGGGAACTGTGTGGGGTACACACGCATTTCAAAAGAGAGCTTTGTGGGTCCTAGAGTGAAACGTCCCTATTTGTTCTTTTTCTGTTCATAAAAGGATCTCTCTCTGTAGCCACTGCCTGTATTACATTCCCTTTTATTTAGCATCACAGTTCAAAACCATCTGGGGAACAACAGTGTCATTTCTTTATTAGTGCTGCAGAAATGTCTTCATATACAGGCAGTTTTGTAATGGCATCCATTTCTGTTACAAAGGGCCACAAAAATACCCAGTGAGGAACCTTTCACAGTGGATAAAATGAACATTAATACTAAATCACACTCACACAGTAGCAGACTGGTAGACTACAAGGATTACACCCTGTTCCTCATGGCATGCTATAACTTCCCAGAGCTTTGAAAGGGTGATTTGCAGCTCTGATAATAGTGGGGTGACTGGGTAGCACTTTTACAACACAGCTAGCTGGTTTTCTGCTAATATAATCATCTTTCTGTTGCAATTTTACTAGATTGCCTCAATGCCTAGGAAACGCCAATTAACACCCATTTGTGCAGAAAAAGCCACAAATCGAAAAGTGCTTTACAAGTGCCTGCTATAAAACAGAGCATGGTTTTCGTATTCATTTTCAAAACATAAGATAAGATGTATTGTCCTTACAGGGTGGAATGTTCATTAGTTTGAACTCCTAATCCCTGCTGCCTGAATAGAAACAATAAAGGAGACATAAATAACTTCATTTTCAGAAATGGCTTCTTTTACTCCTTAGGGTGTCCTCTTTACCTATGTGGGGACAATGTAAAGTGCTACAGCCAGGGTAAATAGAGAATTTGGATCTGATAGTCTTGAATGCAGCATGCATAGACTCGAGGCAATAAAATGTCAACATGTCTTTTCCCTATTGGTTATTGTGATTCAGATTGATTTGCTCCAAAATATGTGATCCATCTACAGAAGCAGGAAATGTTATATAAAAAACCCAAAGATGAGGTTTCTGTTGATAGAGAACCCAGTGAGCCATCATAATTTACATCAGCTGAGGATATAACCCCAAATCTTCCATCATTTTCTGAGATGCCAGTTTATTCCCCCCATTTTGTGAATGGAAGGGAGAAATAAAGGACAAAGGAGAAAAGCAGAAGAAAAAGCAATCTGTTATTTCAAATAAACTGACAGAGCTGCGTGTTTCAGTTTCCGCACAGATTCATATGTCATGCATTGGACATAAATGCATCAAAGATACATAAATTTGAGATCAATTGATCCAGTGAAATATTGCAACCAAACACAAGAGGGAGAGCATGCATGAGATTGGAAGGTATCTATCAGAGGTCAGAAGACTCCATAGACATCCTGGAACTGCAGACAAAGTCCATATTCTGTATGCAGAGGATCTGAAATATAATCAAATATAAAATCAGTAATAGGGAATGATTTTACCACTGTGCTGTTCTGACTTATGGCTGGGTTTAAACCACAACACTGATCTGGATGGTTCTTTGTTCACAACAGCTCTCACAAGAGAATAAAACAACAAAACAACCTGAACAAAACCAGAGAAAAACTCTGCTTGCTTGGGGTTTCTTGCCAGCTGTGCTCACAAAATGCTTCTGACTTTCCCCAGTGTATATAGAGCTGGTTTTCATATCTGCACTATGTTGCATGAAACTAAGGGCCAAATGTGGGAAAACAATAAATTTTTCAGTGGAGGAAACATCCCCTTTGAATGCAAAATCGACATTTCACAGCAACTAGGAATAAAAACACCCTTCTCCACAGCAAGATCAAAAAGGATAATGCAGAGAGAGATACTGAGCTACCTGTTACTTTGGCACTTGGCAGCCATGAGACCTCAGTTAAACTCCCAACAGTGAGCTTGAGACTTCACAGCTGCAGTGATGATGGTGCAGAGAAAAAGGCACTCAGAGGTAGCTGTGGAAGAAAGATCTTTAAAAGAAACTGTGGTCTGTTTATAGGCACGTCTGTTGTTGTAATAAAGCATCAGTGTGAGATCTTCAAAATGTGCAATAGCTGCTGTCAGGTGCTGGGTGTTGTCTTGGGGTTTGAGAGTTGTGGGACTTACGACTTTTATTTACTAACTGTTAAGATGTATTTATGCATTTTATTGCTATTTTCTGTGCAATTCTCATTCTACCTGGTTAAAAAAAGGAAATAACAGTTGTCATGTACATGACTCCTTGAAATGATCCTGTTTTCTGTACAGTCAATGAATTTTAATTAAAAAATGAAACATGCCTCTTCTATCAAAATCTTCCTACATGCATACGTTTAGAGATAATAGGCAGAGCCAGCATTTTCACCACAACATTGCTTGTCCAGAGGATGTTTTTCTTGTTTAACATAGCCTCCAAACTAACATGTAACTGTACGTATTTTTCCCCACTCGATACTAAAACTCCCAGTGGATATCCAATTATTGCGTTTGCACTTTTCTCCTAAACTAGGGGTGTCCTACCTCTGCTAAAATAAGATACAAGCGTGGCTATCTTGCTCATTCTTCTTCCACAGCACACTTCACTTAAGGACTAATGGATAACAATAGCCATGAAAGAAATGTGGCTGTCAAACCTATCTTCCCTGGAGATGTGGCTATTCTCCCATGCTTTATAGTCACTGCATATTTCTCTGAATGTAAAAGGCTCCCTGTAGTAGAATTCAGCAATTCAGGTAAAGGGTTGTCTCTGGTTTCAGTAGAGGTTTGTGGAGGTTATACTCAAATGTACTTTAAAGGTCATAAAATTAAGCAATACTTTGACATACTTGATTTAATAGTGATGCATGGGGAAAATAGATTTGGAATGGATACTTCTCCCTGCCTTTAACTGCTCATATATTTTGTATTTCTAAAGACAGAGACCTATCTCCTGGCACCACAATGTTAAAAAAAAGGAATTTCTTTTAACTAGATTTTCCATGCCCCATAAAGCAGTGTATACACGAATGGCACTTAAAGATTGGTTTCTTCATTCTTTAATCTCTTACAGTGTAGTCCTGTAACGCATCTTAGTCAAGTCTCTTCTTGTGTACATCAGGTACAAAAGAAAGCACTATCAAAACCAACCTGGCTGATAAACATGTTGGTTCTAAGAACTCTTTTAATCAGATACATGAGAGGAAAAGTAAACAACAGCACAACAGGAGGGAAAGGAAGGTGAACTCTAAAACTGCTGTGAGTTTAAATGAAACATGGTAATGTCCTTCTTCTGTTCAAGAAAACAGTTTATCTACAGGACACTTATCAGTGATGTACAGGAGTTAACAACCGTTATTTGGCACAGCCGCTGCCTTGTAGGAGCTTTCCATGGCTTCTCCTAGCAACCAACAATACAATTTGGTCTCCAGCATAAGAGATCATGTGGATTCCCTCTGCCACATGGAAGGTCAGAAATGCTGAAGTTGTGCCTATTGTGGCTGTGTTCTCTGTATTTGCTAGGAACCTCCTTTGGCAGAGAGCAGAAGGTGTGGAAGGTTGCTCAATTGTCTTCAACATAAAAAGGACATGGAAGTGTTGTAACAAGTCCAAAGGAGGCCACGAGGATGATCAGGGGACTGGAGCATCTCCTGTACGAAGACAAGCTAGGAAAGTGGGGCTGTTGAGCCTGCAGAAGAGAAGGCTGCATTGAGACCTCATAGCAGCCTTCCAGTATCTGAAGGGGGCCTATAGGGATGCTGGGGAGGAACTCTTCATTATGTAGTGATANAGAAGGCTGCATTGAGACCTCATAGCAGCCTTCCAGTATCTGAAGGGGGCCTATAGGGATGCTGGGGAGGAGCTCTTCATTAGGGACTGTTGTGACAGGACAGGGGGTAACGGGTTCAAACTTAAACAGGGAAGTTTAGTTTGGATATAAGGAGGAAGTTCCTTACTGTTAGGGTGGAGAGGCACTGGAATGGGTTGCCCAGGGAAGTTGTGATGTCTTCCTCCTTGGTGGCAGTATTGAAGGCCAGGTTGGACAGAGCCTTGGGTTTAGTGTGAAGTTGGAACCGGATGATCTTAAGGTCCTTTCCAGCGCTGACTATTCCATGATCCTATGATTCAGATTGCAGTGTCCAAGAGCTTCACTGTGCATAAAAAGCTACTGATCTGTTTCATGCAGTAGCTATAGTCAATGCTGAAAAGCCGTTTCTGCAACAGAAGTTTGATTAACATGTGTCTATGTAAAAAAATCAGTTATTGACTTCCCCACCATTCCTCTTCTCAGCCCCTCATTTCAAATGGCAACAGGAAAAGAAAAGTAAGAAATACATGGGAAAAATGAAGATATTGTATCTTCACCTAAGGGTATGCAGCCTACGCAATTGCATGCAAAATAAATCCTGTGGTATAAACACAAAAGCCAGGATTTCTTGGCTTTTCTAGGAATACGTATCAAAAAATAGATGAGGCGTTGAGCATCCTGGTCTAGTGGAAGGTGTCCCTGCCCATAGCAGGGAGTTGGAACTAGAGCTTTAAGGTCTCTTCCGACCTAAACCATCCAATAATGATGATGATGAAACAAAACTGATCTAAATATTCAAAGTTACTTTGTTAATAGGGTCTCTTTGCCAATATGCTAAAAACCTGGGCATCATCAGACTTTTCACTGAACTCTGATGTCTCCTGCATCAGCAGCATTTTAGGGCCCAGGGTCTTCTCACTTGAGAAAGGCAACACTTCCATCATTCAATGAAGCATTAGAGAGACATGAAAGCCAAGCAGACTTCAAAAGCATAAGACACAGATCTATGTCATGGCAACTGTGCATCAGTAGGAAACTAGCTCATGAAAGGACGTCATAATCTGCTAATTATGAATCAATGTAAAATTCATACTATACATTTTATTTATCTCTGATGAATTATTGACTACATATGTAAACTTTTACTAATTAGGTTAAGAGGAAGTGCTTTTAATAATAACATTTCTGATGCCAGGAAGAACAAATCTTAGAGAAGCTTAAGTGGGGACTTTCTCTTGCAAAGCTCGTTCATAAGAAAACACCTCCTTAGACTCCTAAACAGCCATTTTCTGTCATCACCTGGTATTTAAGTAAGTGGTTCAAGGCAACTTTCTTATCAAAAATGATCATTGCAGAAAAGTAGTGGTAATTTCAAGGTAATGTTGAAATTCATTGCATGATTGACAACAGATTAAATCTGCAAATATCACCTAACATGAGTTATTGGTGTTGTTTGTTTTTAACTTGATGTTTAGCATCATAGAATATCTCTACCTGTTTTGGCCTGGAGTTTTCTCTTCTTTTGGTAGGTTGATCAGAGCTGAGTAACAAATGGTCCTTCAGAGCCTTACAAGAGATTCATGTGATGTTTAAATGCCAAACTCCAAACTATGGACAAAGATGGATGCCCAAACTCACGCACATTTGTAGAACATCTACTAAGCAGGTTCTTTACAGTAGGAAATCTTTCCCTGCATCCTTTGAGTAGGCAATTCAGCGCCATGTTTGGAGAATCTTAATGTACATCAATAAGACGAAGCTTTTCACAAAATACTTCAGTATATTTGCACAAGCAAACTGCAGAAAGTGCTTACTTTATGTCAAAACCCACAAGTAACAGCTAGAACCTTTGAGACCAGATGATTGGAAATGTCTTTCCTTTTTTTTTTATGCAACTAAAATTCACCAGAAGGTTTTAGCTATCAAAGAGAAATTTAGCCTTGGGCTATACCAAATGATTTTATCAGTCCCGAGAGACTCTTACCCAAATAAAATCCATGTATTAAGAATTATTGTAAAAATCTCCAATTTTATTATTATTAATATTATTTTTATTATTACTATTCTTATTGTTACTGTTATTACAAAAGTAGTCTAACAGATTTTTCATTGAGAAGTATAATCAAATTACCATGATGAGTTATTCTGGGTTCATGAGGCAAAATAAGAAAACTCCTACAGGGTGGAAGAAATTTTTTCACAGCCTTGTATTTTATATTTACAGGAAAAGGAGTCATTGCTGTAGAAGAGGCGGCATTTGATAGCACCATCAGCCATCAGAAAATCTCAGGGAGAGCAATTGCTCATGTTATGGCATGTCTGGGGATGTCTGACTAGCAGAAAATTGTTCAGTAAAGCAATTGATGCTGAACTTGCTTAGTGATGGGTTCTGACCATTTATTTCTTACATATACATAGGTTGTACATCACTGTCCAGTATTCCAGGCAAAGCACTATATACTAACTGGTTTATAATTGGATTGAAGTGGATATTGCCTCAGTGTGCCTGTACTAAACCATTAAACTTTGGGTTATTTTTTACTTTGCTTTCATTTTTAGTATTTATCTACAGTTTGTTGCTACAGAAAACTTCCCTAAACAGGGCATTCTGCAAAAGGATTTGAACAGATTTGACTAGTCTACTTCATGATTGCTAGAGAGGATCATAGATTAGGACTTCTCACTTGGGGTCCTTCCTCTGGCTCTGACAAACATTTCTCTAGACAGTGGCAGGTTCACCTCCAACAAGAGCTCATGTCTGTGTGTCACAGGGATGAGCAGCATCTCCAAGAGATGAGTTCACCTTTACCCAATGAATACCTCACAGATCATTAGCTTATTACATCCAAACTAGATCCAAGTCAATAATTCAAGGTATGTGTGGATGAATTGTGGAAGTGAGATTGTAGGTCTACTGGGTACTCTGCTTGCTCTGAGCATAAGCATCCACTGCTAGCATCTCCTTTCCTACAAGCAGTTGGCTATAGCTTTCATATGGTCCTGTCTCATAAATGTAGGAATCCCAATTTTGTTTAAATTAGACTCTTATTCCTTTATACCTGCATCAATGTCAGTAGGAACCTCACAGTAAGGCCACAAGGATAAGGACCTGGCCTTTAGCATTCTGTTTCTTTTGAAATGGTTTATATTACCCTACATTTTCCTCTTTTTGTTGCTTCATTTCCAAGTATCACGAGTCATAACTAATACATGTGAAGCAGGTGCCAGCAGAAACATCAACAGCTGGCTGGCTTAAAGCACAATGCTACACATCTGGTTGTGAGTAAAGGAAATTCTGGCCTAAAACCATGTAGGCTTAAGTCCTACACTTAAAACAGTGTTCAATCTCAACTTTAATGTTTTGCCTCCTTCCCCCCACCCTCATCTCCCATACAAGAAGAATATAAACAAACTGAAGCAAAGTCAGCGGAAAGCCAGTATACTGGAGAGCACTTGCTTATGGAGCAGAAACTGAGGAACCAGGGCTTGTTCAGGTTGGAGAAGGGATGACTTCAGTGAAAACTATCAGCAGCCCCCAGAGGTACCCCAGATGTGTAATTGTCCCGATGCTGTAATTGTCATCAAGCACAGCAGAGCAGTTTTCTCATTGTGAGATGGTCCTGAAATGTTTCCACTGCTAAAGGTAACTGCTCCTGCAACCCCTGGTGGGATGGCATCACACTTGCCTTTCTTTAAGCCTCTCTCCTGGGTTAAGAGAGGGTTCTAAACTAGTCAGCAGCCACAAGGGAGATTCCCATCTCCCCTTGCTGAAGGAAGTTGAAGAGAAATCCTACTTGATACTGCTTCAAATTACAAAACAATAGTTTATTATTGCTTTCCTACTTAGATTTATAGGGTTTTTTAAGGGATTTATTATGCACAGAATGGGTAATACTTACTATTTTTGACCGATAAAAGCAATTAGGATGAAAAGCAAAGTATTAATTGGCTTCCATATAGAGTTTAATTCTCTTGGTATGTCCATTACAGCTGTGCAGACATTGTCCTGAAGTGTTGTGATGTATTTTAGCATTGTCAGGAGGAGAGCAAATGAAAATAGCATCAGTTTTGCTCAATAGAGCAAAAATGTATTGCCATCTGTTCTGAGGCTTAGAGCGGCTACTGGTTAGTGGCCTGAGATAAGGCTTGCCAAACTATTACGTCTCTGATCATTGCAGGTTAGTTAGAACCTGGAGACTGGTGCTTCATCACATTCAAAGAGACTGCAAAAGCCAGAGTATGTCTAACAGACTGCACTGGAAGTTTATGCATTCTATCAGCTTCTATTTGTATTAATG
>NDXB01007375.1:0-24641 GCA_002631895.1 Agapornis roseicollis | reverse complement strand
AGGGGTGTTGGAACTAGATGATCTTAAGGTCCTTTCCAACCCTAACTATTCTATGATTCTAAACAAATGAAGGATGGACAGTCACAACATTCATGCTTCATTTTAGGCTGATCTATCTCTAAGCATAAATGAGGCATAAAATATCTGTCTACTATGGCCAAAGCTTCCTTGACCTCATTATTTGGCCAGGAAAGAACATTAGAGGTAAAATATTCTGGTTATTAGGAAACATTTGCATTCCTCAGAACTCTGGATGGTAAAAAAAATTTGAGGAGTAGCTTAGGTGACCCTCAGATCTTACAACAGTCATAATAAGTGAACACATACCCTTGACATCCAGACTAGAAGCAGGCAATTACTCTGACTTGCTGAATTTCAGTAAATAACAGTTATATATTGTCTTCTCCCTTACATGCAGTTACTGCTTTTCACTAGTCTAGAGGAAATAGCTTGAAAGTGTGAAAAAGCAGTTTGAAAAGTATTTTAGCTGCATACTAGAGTTGCAGTTTATATACCATAGTGCTGCTATGACCATGGAAGCTACACTTAATCAGACAGGCTGTGATCATCAGCTTCAGCCCTGTAGCTGGCTGAGTGGAGGCAGCAAGTCCCATAACAGACTGAACCTGGCTGGCTCTGTGTCATGTAAGCAGCTGGAGCATCTTGGAGGATCAGAAAACATTCAAAGTTTACAAAAGCTGATGTAAAGTTACACTTAAGGAGGAATCCACAAAATCTGCCATTGGATACTACCTGACAAAAATAGAAACAATCAAAGTTTATATAATGCTGCTGCCATGTCATGGAATGGGAGAATACACCCATCTTTGAGTATTTTGAGACCATTTTGCAACAAGAGATTTATTTGTCTCAAAAAGCCCTTACAGGAGTCAACATGTTAAATAGAATGAGTAGCAGTACACAACTAACCAAAAAGGGAAACAGATGAAAAACTTGTAATTCTGAATTCTGATAACATGCTTGCTCAATTAGATCCTATTGCCTTTGCCAGCTAAAGCTGGATATTACATGCTGAAAACAGGAGCAAGGTGGCTGAGTCACAGGGAGGAACAAAAAAAAAAAAAAATAGACAAAAACATTCTTCAGGAGAAGGTTAATGCCGNAAACTGCACAGACTGTTCTCTTACCTTATGAACTCTTTGTGGGATTTTAAAGCAACCACTCGGGCATCAGGAATAATTAAGCTGGAGAAGTTTCAAATGTGGTGCGGGGGGAAAAAAAAAAAAAAAAAAATAGACAAAAACATTCTTCAGGAGAAGGTTAATGCCGCACTCCCCACTTCCTTACAAGAGAATATTATTGTAATATTTCAGACCAGAGCCCAGATTCAGTGGCAAAAGTTATCAGGGAGATAAACAAAATTCCTCCTCCTGACCAATGGACTCAATCTTACTTCTGGGCTCAGGAGAACTGGGGGTGTGGGATCCTGGCTACCAGGCCTGTACAAGCCTCCATGGATTATGCATCCTGGCACCTCCCTGCCAGTGCCCTGTTCAGGCCTTGCAGCATCAGCACCTTCCTTTCAGTAACTTTTTTAACTGAGCTCAGGTATTTTATTATTTCCTAAAAATATATACGTTCCATTTCATTTAAAAGTGAACAAGGAGAGTGGGAAGTGCTACAGCCAGTCCTCCTTAACAAGTGAAGCTGAATGTCCATAATGACTTCCTATGGCCTTCTGATCCATGAATCAGCAAAACCAAGGCCCAGACCTGCAACGTCCGTCTCGATCCATTCAGCAGTACTTGCCCTGCTTAGAGGGGAAGGCAGAGCTCAGACTGCTTTGCTCCCCTGCAGCCAAGGGGACAAAGGAAAATGGAAGTCTCACACACCCTGTGCCCCGTAATGGCAAAGCGACGATCCAGCTGCCATGTGTGTGGAGGACTCCAGCAGCACAGGATCCTGCTACCCCCCTCCGCCCTCAGATCACCTGGCATGAAGAGATTGTCAGACTCCTGCATGGGAGCTCAGGAAACAGCAGAGGCTGGCAGGCTGCATTCTCTCTCTTGCTACCCTTGGAAGAGAGCCGCAGCCCATTCCGCTCACTCGCCAGGGTGAAAGTACATCCCCGTTTCTCTCGGTCTTTGGCACTTTTCACCATACCCCAAAAAGTGACCAAATTTATACAAAACATATGTATTCTCAATGCTTGGTCCTAGTGGAAGAGAAGCTTTGGTGGTGAGCAGGACACAGCCAACCTCCACTTCTAGCAGTGTTAATTTTCCTCGCTTCAGCAAGGACAAGACAGCTGTTGGCATGGCCATTGTTCCTCACAGAATGTCCACCATGGCAACCTACTTTCATAGCAAAACATTTGTTGGTAGCTTCTAGAAACCAGTAAGGTTCAGATAGCTTGTTACTGTTTCACCCTTCCCCATGCCAGGATTGTGTTCTCTTTGGTGTCAGTCTGTTTTGTGCTCTGCCTGCTGAAGAGGAGGCATGCCTGACTCTTCCTTTTGAAATGCTGTTAATAATTGTCCCACAAGAACAAGGAGGGGAAGAAAGGCCACAAACTCCCAGTCCCATTGTCAGCTTCCCTCACTTAAAGGTAATCTAGTGAATTATGGGAGATTAAAAGAGTACAAGTTTTAACATTATTGATATGGACCAGAGGCAATGAGGAGATGTAAACAGGGGAAAAAGCACAGGGGAGAAAACAGAGGTTGAAAGTGCAAAAAGGTCAAGAAAAAATTTACATCTTAAATTCTGCTGAACTTAGTCTATTAATAAGTAGACAAATCAATCAAATCTGCTCATCTGAATGGAAAGGTTTATTTCAGGCTACACTTTATCAGCAGAGAGTAATACAAGGATAAAAGCAGTAAAAGCCTCATATGAAAAGAATTGGCAGGTCTCTGCCAGTAGGCAGTAGTTCTGAGAGGAAGCACAGCTGACAGCAGCACAGGTTGTCCTGGTTTGACAGAGGAAAATAGGCAGCTCTTTAGCCAAATCGGACATGTGCAAACTAGAAATTGAAATCTTGGAAAGGTTCCTGCCTTTGTCTGACTTGACCAAGCAACAGCCATTGAAGTAATTGCAATGGAAATTAAATTTGTGAAGTACAAGTTAATCTTGATGGTTTGAATTTCTTAGGGAACTCTTGGGTGCATTTTCCCAAAGTGCCTCTTGTTGGAGGCATGCCATTAGATGTTTCATTCAAGATACATGTCTGTAATCTTACAGAAGAGAAATAAAGGATGAACAACTTGAGTACAGTAAAGACATTAAAACCAAACACCCAACCCAACCCAACTATAATGTAAGACCAACCCAACTATAATGTTTCTTAAATATTATGACTGCTGGGGCCTGAACCATGACTTGCAACTTGCCAAAGCTGTTATCACTGTGACTTTGCTTGTCCAGTCCTTTATTATTAAAATTTTCTTTCCTGGATCAATATCTTTATACTAGAGAATTGAGCTATCCCTCCACAGCAACTTCACCCAACAATAATAGCCCAGCTGGAATTACCCTCCAGAATGAATTGTCTCAGGTGACTCTGGAATAGACCGGTAGTTCTCTTGTATTCTGGATTTTTGTCTTCCACTCCTTTCCCAACATTAGAAATTTTCTGTCTTTTTATATGTCACCATGTCACCTTGGGTGACATGGCTTAGTGTGAGCTATCCCTGCCCATGGCAGGGGGGTTGGAACTAGATGATCTCAAGGTTCTTTGCAACCCTAACTATTGTACGATTCTATGATTCTATGTCTTCTTATATTAAAGCAGTCAGTGCACTAAACTAGGTGGTTTAATGACAAGTAAGAGCGTAAACTTCTAGAAACAAAAGACATCTTGTCAATGCTGTCTGTGAAACCTAGAGAATAAGCCAGCTGGATGGCTAGAAGGAGTTAGGTTTAGGGATTTACCCACAGATGTTGGACATCAGTAAGTATTTTGCAGAGTATTTCTTCCCTTTACAGGCAGTGAAGAAAAACTGGCTACTGCAGAATTCATCTAACCTATTTTGGATGACTATTTTTGGATGAGATTTTTTGCAACCTAAAAATGTCTTTTGCTAACACTGTCTAAGTCAAGAGTTTAAAAGAATATCTCAAAGGCATACAAGTACAGAATGGACATCTGGGGGTAGGTAAAATGAATGCAACACTCTTAGTCATGTTGTTTTGTATCTCATTTTCAAACCATCCTATATGAATCAAAGTTATCTTCTAAAGACACAAATCCACAAGATTTTCCAGGCAGTTAGGAGCTCACTCTTTAGCTCCAAGGTAGGCTGGTATAAGCCAACTTCAAATCAGAAACTGAGCAAACATTTTGACTGCAGTATTAATTTAGGACTAATAATCTGTACTGGTTGGCAATAAAGGAGGATGAAGCACTGTGCTAACACATTGCTAAAGCATTCCTGTTTGATCCAGCTTACACCTAGGTCCTTTGCTGACAGAAAAAGCCAACTCACTTCAGACTAAACAAAGACTATCTAATGTACCAAAAAATTAATATGTTCAAATTCTAGTCTTAGGATTGATACAAAAATACTGGGTAAAGTTCTCCCCAAGGTTATATTCTTAGAGCCTAAGGTCCTCTCTTGATCTTTCTAACTTGTAATTCTTTTGGGGGTAGTATCAACAATAAATAAGGATGTTACAACACAGTTATATGGGATTGTTTCTTGAAAACAGAAATCAAAATGTTAATGTGGTATTTTAAGGGCTTTGATGATTTGGCCTTTCAAGATATAGTACAGATTTCTTTCATCAGGCAGTAGTTTGTATTTATTCCAACCAAATCTGTAAGTCAAGGTCAAATTTTGCAACTTTATGTTATGTAGGGCAATAAGCAAGCATTATCATAACAATATAGTATGATCCAGCACCAGAAATAATGAAAAAAATTATTTTCATTTTTCTACTAAGTAATAAAATATTTTGTAAGTGGAAAGAAAATCACATATAATACAGTTCTACTTTTGCAAAACAAATCACAATGGAACAAACCCCAAAGAATATTATCAGCTGGCATTATAACCATTAAATACAACAGTATATGTGTTTGAATTGTTGCAAAATTCAAAATTATAATATAAATAATGTTTAGGCAAGAATCTTTCATGGTGATACTTTAAAACAGAAAAGTGTTTGCTATCAATAAAAAGATCTAACTATGACATATGTCACAAGAAATATATTTGCTTCAATGAGCAACTAATGCAAGTTCCAATCACCATAGTCTCAAGAGAAACAATCTCATTTAAAAGTTGGCAGTCAATTTTAAATGGTACTCTCCATGAATTTAATATAGCAATAAAACATTTGGAAATTATTAGATGCCAAATAACCATTAATAATTTACCTTGTGACAAAGATCCACTTATAGAAGTCAAATACTTAAGTGATTTTAATGAAACCAGTAAGGAGTCTTCATATTTAAGTTCTATAGTCTACAAAGAAAATCAGAAAAGTGCAGTCTACATGCTCTGATATGTAATGCAGCAGCATTTACATCATAAAATCATCCTCTTTGTGTTAAAATAATGATTATACAATCATTTTTTCTAGTGAGTACTTGTACAGTTTATATTAACTGTCCAGGACCAATTAATTAGCAGTAGCTATATCCAGCAAAGACACAGCTGTATTGTAATTTATATGTACTGTCCTGTGTTTACAACATTTACTTAATATTTTAATAATTAAGCAAATAAATTATGAAATTATACATAAGATTAATATAAATTACCAGATTATAAAGAGGAAATGTAATCTGCATTGTGTATATTGCCTGTATCTGTAACACCTCTAAACCCCCCCAGAAAGGCACGTAGTTAGCATTCTGAGCTATCCAGAGATGGAACTTGAAGGTAATACACAAATTTTTGTGCATGTTTGAGTAAATTACATCTTTTTGCAGAGCTGTCATTTTGAGAAGATTACTAGTTCTTTTCAGAAGGCTTAATTTTTTCTTAAGATAGACTGCTCACATCGTTTCCTGGAGGATGTGCTGATACCTGGCCAGCCCCTATTGTACCCTCTTGTAACCATATGGACAACACACTGTCTGTTTCTCACTATGACTGGCCACATTTACTGTCAGTACTTGAATAGAAATAGAAGCCAGTTACTCTCATACCTTATCTTTTTTAGGGACCTAACAAAAACCCGTGTATATGTACTGATCAAACACTGCCAGTCTATAGCCAATGTTACAGCAGAGATTATCACATATGCATTCTTTCAGGTAACACTGTCATTGACACTGATCATCATTCATTCCCTTAAGCGAAGATCCAGAACCAGTAATACAGAGCACTGAACATTAATGAGCTTAGAACAAAGAAGCCCATGACTGAAATTTGTTAATACAAACAAGATATGCAGCATTGCCTAAACCAAGGAAAAGTCAGATACTCTATTGGGAGAACTATATAATTGTGAGAACTGGAGTGCCAAAAAAGAAAGAAAATTCAATAGCACAGAGTACAGGCTTGTGTCTTTAGGGACCAATAACAAGAATTTCTATCCTTAGGTAGAAATTTATCAGTCACAAATAATGAAAAGAAAAGGGATTTGGATGTCTTATATTGTTACTGAATAGCTGCAAGCCAGTAATGTGATATAGCTGTGAAAAAGGTTAATGCAAAAGTTTGTCTGTTTTCAAGAGATGAAGAGAGATACTGCTGTTGTCTACAAGCCTCCTGAGACCCCAGTTAGAGCATCATTGTCATCCATAATTAGGAAAGACGAATTCTAATTGAAAGAATAAAGAAGACCAATAAAGTGATGTTATATATGGAGAACCTGTCTTTAAATGAAGCAAGTAAAAGTTTGGCTCAGGAAAATAATACCTAGATATAGTATGGTTACTTGGCCTAAATATATTGACATCTATACTCCAGAAAGATACAAGTGATAAGTAGGCTAAAGGTGAGTAAAGAACAAACAGTTACTGAAAAATTTTGAGGAATTAAAATTACAAGGTGGTTCTTTGGAATAAGAGAAAGTAGAGGTATAACAATGGAGTTTGTCTTCTTAAAATGGATATTGATCAGTTTATGAAAGGAGTTATTCAACTAGTTCTTGAAGGATTTGGTGACCTAAAAACTTCTTTCCAGTCTGTACTCTCATGAGGAACTAGCTGCTACAAAAGAATTATGCATAAAATGAGTCTTACTGATGCATATTAGGTATTATACCTCACTTCTGCATCTTTAGTGCTAGTTGGAGGGTGTTGGGATCCAAATAATAGAATCATAGAATGGTTTGTGTTAGAAAGGACCTTAAAGCTCATCTAGTTCCAACCCCCTGCCATGGACAGGGACACCTTCCTTTGGGCTAAGTTGCTCAAAGTCCCATCCAACCTTCCCTTGAGCACTTCCAGGAATCGGGCAACTACATCTTCTCTGGACAACCTTTTCTGGTGCCTCACCACCCTTACAGTGAAATTCAATTAAAGTGTTTAAGATCTCTTATCTTATTAATCTACTAGCTTCCTGTTAGAGTCAATAATTAATTTATTTGGGAATGAAGGAACTTAACAGATTTCAGGAGCTTGAATTTCAAATGGGAACTGTGTCACAGACAATGGAGGGGAAAAGGCAAGATAAGAATATGGGGAGGATGATCACATCTAAACTGGAGCAGTGTTGTCCATAATGAAAGTCTCTATCAGCTTTAGAGAGTTCTAAGAGAGAAAAGACCGCTCGTGTGACCTCCACTATGAAAAAATAACCCCCCCAAACATACAAATTTATTCTATTATCCGCAATATTAACCCCAATAACAAGTATTGCATTTGGCTATATAACATATGTTTAGCTGTCATATAAATTCTAGGAGTGCATCCAGTCTTGACTTCAAGACATCAAGAAATGTTGAATTCATCAATTCTCCTGGTAGTTTGTTCCAGTGATTAATTAAGCCTAGTGCATAAAATGTGTAGTGCATTTCTAATAGGAATTTGTCTGCAAGATTAAGGAGTTGTTTTATACCTGGCATTTCCTCCTAGCAAAGGTTTATGTATTCTGTGATGAAGCCAATGTTTAAACTCAGTCTATATGGCAATCTGGCACCACCCCAACTCCTTATCAGAGTGAGACTAAGGCATATGTATTGTCCCTCCTATTGCCTGCACTCTGATTTCTTTTTAAACTAAATCCTGGCTTCCAAATGGCACAGAAACCATAGGTCCCTCAGTCTGGACTATCAGAATATCTGAACTCCATAGCATCTTCTTTTCCCATCAGGCAAATTAAATGCAGTCAAATGGGTTTTTTACTCATCTGAGAAACAACTTTTGCAATAAAATATTCTTTGTCAGCCTGCAGGAAAACCCCGCAGCTCTGCTGCATGTTGTCCAGGACGTCAGTGTTAACTTCAAACCCCATTTTATAATTTTAGGTTATATTCCAGTACTGGTCTCACCAATACCATGATCCTGGTGAAAATCATTTTCTTGCTATCAATGCATTAACTAATTCAAAAGATAGGCTGTTTTTACTACATAACCGTAGTGGAAGGTCATATTCAATTGCTTATCTCTTAATGACCCTATATTCTTCTCAGGGTTTTCTTTTTCTTTTTCGTTTGTTGTTTTTGGTTTTGTTTTTGTTTGTTTGTTTGTTTTTGGTTTTGTTTTATTTTTTTTCTCCTAGAATGAAGTTCCTTCTCTTTTGGTGTGATAGATACTCAATATCTTAACAGATCCTAGTTAATATTGTGGTCCCAAGGAAATTTGGCATGAGACATTATCCATAACTTTTAGCTGTTTCATGTGTTTCCAGGAGGAATTTGGATATTTTTCAGCTTTGTTTTGGTATAAAACTGAGTTCTGAAAAATACACAGGAGAAAAACAATAAAAATAATCACTTACAAAAAAAACTGCACTACATTTTTAGCCAACTTTAATGTCTTTGACATATCTCAGCACTAACTCAATGATCATAAGGACTAAATTATCCTCCAACTCAAAAGTGAAAAAGAACAGAGCAGATTAGCATAGTGATTCCTTTTCCTGGTTACATTTTCAGGAAACGAATACTGAAGGTTCAGTTGCCTAAGCATAAATATACAATGTTTTTCAGATACCCCAGTGTAAATTGCCTTCTGTAATACCTGTAGTATTTGTAGTATCTGTGATATCTGTCATATGCACAGGAATGTTTCTGACCAACCAAATCAGACAGCATTATATTTGGGAACATGATCAATAACTGAATGATTTGCCCTAATAATAGATGTGCATAGTCAGGTCTTTAAAATCACAAGCTGAAATGCTGATACTGTTATACCCATAATATGAAGGCTACAGTTTATTAGCAGTGGGTGAAGTTCACATAGCTCAGATATTAGGATGCACGAGCACTTGGTGGGATGTTGACTGTGTACAATATAAAAGCTGTAACAATCTTTTTTTGCTAGCAGAATTTTAAAAGGAAAGCCTAAGCCAGTATTATATTATATTCAGTAGTATTATATACCAACCATTGATAGCAATAATGTTATTTATATTTTGTCTTTAGCTGATTGTCTTAAAACAAACAAAGACCTTTTGTGCCTTGTACCTCAGAAAGGATATAAAAAAGCCAGGAAAACACAATGGTGTCTGAAATTCCTAGTGTGGTCTGACGTTCCTGCTAAGAGCATCTAGATTATGTAGGACTAAGTTAGCTTTGATATTTCAGCTGGGAAAGATTACTCCTGAAGGAAGTAAAAGGATAAAGTGAGTAAGAGGACAAGGATAGAGTGAATAAGAGATTATTGCCTACTACCTCCTCTGCCACAGGAAGAACTAGGTGTCATCTGCTAAATCTTTTGGGTAGCAGGTCAAATCAAAGCCAAAGAATATTTTCCTCAGAAAATACAATTAGATAGAGTTTGACAAATGGATGTTGTGAATACCACAATCTTCACACACCCTCAAATGAAAACTGGGTGAGACAGTACTGCACTAAATTTGTGAAGTACATGGAGGTCATGCAGTTCTCAGGAAATATTAAATCCTGGGAATATATTCAGGAAGCATAACATACATACTTAGTGTATTCCTATAATCTTTCCTAGGCAGTTTAGTTTGTGCACGATTTATGCAATGTTCTCTGTAAAAGAGACTTTGTTACAGACTGAAAGGCTAGTGCACCCGGCGACATTATCAACAGAGCCTGAGAAATTAAAATGTGGTGCAGTTCAATAGAGCACTTCAATGCATGCTTAGTTTGATTTCATTAAACCTTCAGTTTAATAAGTAACTGCTGTGTATCTGCTTGATTCTTCTAAGGAAATAAGAGTATGAGTTTATACAAAACAGCATAACTACAGACCTCTATACTGAAAGGGACTGCATTGAGAAAGTACATCTTTAGTGCAGAGAATAGCATATGTTGGGGATGCTAAATTAGAGCTTTCAGGTAACAGAATAAAGCAGTACGACTTTTAAATGGAATCATTTTGTTAAGTAACGTTATCTGTAAGTAATAACATACACCTGTCAGTCCAGATCGTATCTGTGTTTTGTTTATGCTATAAAAACTCAGTCCTATTGGACTAAAGATATGTATCTTTAAAGAAACGCTAGGGATATACATCATATAACAATTATACACCCACATCCCCATCCCCATCCCCAGGAGCTCCTGGCTTATTAACTTGCTCTGCATTGAGCAGTAATGTGGTACTAATCTTACGAGGGAAGCAAACCTGCCAGTTCTTAAAGTTACATCCTTGCTACTGGGGGAACCTGTCTTGTCCAACCTGAGTTGGAATTTTGCCAGAAGTCTTTGGGAAAATCAAGAAAATGGTTTTAACCACATGCAATGAAAGTTAGAGCTGTGTTAATTATCACAGAGGCATAAAAACATCCATGACTGTGCAAGCCTCAGGAGATATATGTTCTTGCTGTAAATTTGCTTTGCTTTGGCTTTCAATGTACTTTATGTTTGTTTTTCAGGTCCTTCTGGATGTCTTGATAAAAGATACAGTATATTTTCTTTTGTATAAACTGTTGGTGAAAATAAATGTTAGTTCACACAATCGTTGTGATTGTTTATATCCAGCAAATGTCGGACAAAAGTTCATATTATCTTACCTTGTCAGGCCACCTAACCTGGTGTAGGAATTTTAATTAGGTCAAAGCTCCAGTATCTTGTCTTTGCAACATAGCAGTAGGGTTAAGTGGTTGCTCAGGCAACTGAAACATCTGGCTCCTAGGTATACCCCAACACTGAGGACACTTAAGACACAGATGCCCACATGTAGGCATCTGTCACCACTGGGGACATCCAAGGATACATAAGGCATCTACACAGGGGTGTATGGTATGCCATGGTGTTTATAGGAAAACCATACCTTTCTGGAGTGACAGCTAGAAGTTGAAGTAACACCCTGTGGGACATCAGGTAGTGATACTACAGGCCCATACTTTGTTAGCTGAACCAAGCCACTGCATTTAGGAAAGTAACTCATTTGTCTAAACACAGAGATACCTGGAATTTCCTAAAGTATTCAGGACATCTCTATGGAGACACTATGCCATTCTGCCAGATAGGAAATTCCAAGAAATCTCACATGATATGAGTTGCTTCTATTTAGGCAACTGAGTCAAGTCCTAGGTCTTTGAAGTTGATTCCCACCCTCATGTCAGTTTGATCTACATTAGTACTCTGATAATGTTCACAAATGTATCAACATGCTAATATTAAGCTAATATTTAGACCCTAGTTAATTAAAACCAGCTTTTTAATCAAGAACTTTCCTCATTTCCTCTTTATGAATGTTAATATGATTTTATAAATCATTCATTTTTATCAGTGTCATGCCAATGCTGAGGCTTTTTTGCCAAAATAATTTAGGCATATGGAGTAGTGTAGCCTGTGATAAGATTCACACAGAAAGCTATTCCATTATGAATTATTTTCTTCAAGGATTTTAAGCCTGCAGGCTGCACTTACAGATAAAACAGAACCTTGGAACTGAGTAGCATCTAATCTGAAGTATCCTTTTATTCTGTTCTAATAGTGTTTTAAAATATTTCTCATTTTTATGGGATCCTTATAAACAAATACTTATAAATGTTTGAGCTTTTTATTTTTTTCCCTGAAATTACACAACAGAACTAAAAAAAAAAATAAATGTTTAATTCAAATGACAAGTCCTGATGGAAAACAGCCAACAGAATTTTGTTATTCTGAGCAACAGTTTGAACAAAGGAATAGCTTTGATAAGTTCTCATTCATTCAACTTTTTCATTCAGTCTTCTTTGCATTGTTTTCCTCTTTAGAAACACAAAGTATAGTACATTTTGCCCCAGAAAGGCATGCAGTGACAGGTGGTCTCCATCAAGGTTTTGTTGGCTATCTGTACAAAGCCCAAATTTCACAATGTGCTGTGCTTGTGGTTATTGAACTTCTGGACAGCTACAACTGTGGAACATAACTGGATAACCTAGGTGGGAACAAGTCGAACAACACTTGCTAGATTATATATTATTCAAATGATGTGCTTTCTGAGCAGTCTTAAAAACTGTCAGTGGACTAGGCTGGGTATCAGAGGAATTAAGCAACACAAATTTTACTCAGTTCTCAGCTGTGTTAATGCATCCTACTTAGCTGATGTGGTCTTACTGTTTCACAAGTTAATTTACTTAGAGCTAGTTTGAATGTATATACATATAACACTTCATTTTGTAGCAGCACCTAACTTGGAGCAAATAACTCTTAACAACCAGCCTTCCAGATAATATGAAAACTAATATAGGAAGCAGTGCGAGGAGGATATTTGTGTGTGTACCTTTCTATATTATTTTCAAAAATAATGTTAGAAGACATGTCAAAACTTGAGAAGTCTTTCATCCATCAAAATATCATGTGGTGTGTCAGTAAATATGCCCTCGTAATCTCAAAAGATTAAAATATTTTAGTAAAATGGTGTTGAAAAAGATTTTGGGAAATTAAAAGGAAGTTATTGGTGCTGGCCTTGTGTTTTTAAGTTACTGCATTTATTCCAACAAAAATGTGTCTTCAAAGGACATAACATCTGTTCCATGCTGGGAAAATACTCCTGCTCATAAAAACATGTCCTTAAGTCAAGGGGCTTGAAACTTCTGTGAAAGTGATTCAGTATTTGAAAAATCATGCAGAAATGTTTATTATAAATGTAAAATATTTCTAAATCTTTTTCACTAAATGATTTCACTAAAACGTAGTTCAGAGAGAGAGAAGGACAAAAATAATAATCACAATTGCAATATCTGACTTCCTATATAGCACCGGACACAAGAGATCTTAGGATCTTACTATCATTTCTGCATGAAGTAATTTATTTAGCTGAGATCAATGTCTGCCCAAGAGGTTGTGGAGTCTTCCTCTCTGGACATTCAAAACCCACATGGATGTGTTCCTGTGTAGCCTGCCTTTGCAGAGGGGTTGGACTAGGTTATCTCCAGAAGTCCCTTCCAACCCTAATGATTCTGTGATCCTGTGACTTTAGTCTTTCAAAGCTTTTTGTTTGTGAGAGATTTTAAATCACAAAAAGTACACTATACTTTCCTCCTGGTCTTAGTTATATTCTGGGTTGCTGTAGAGGGGTTTCTGTAAGGCCAGTGACTGGCGTAGTTGTTGAACTATAGGTTTCTTACCTGGTAACCCGTTCATCTGCTTAAATATCACAGGCCAGTGCTGTTCGTCTCTAATAAAAACACTAGGTTTTAACTGAACCCTTCAGAGTGGAAAAGCTTACCTCAGCCAGGAGCAATTCCCTGTCTAATACGCAATCAATGATAAAAGAAAAATAAAGTAATAATTATTGGGCAGAGTCCTTATTCTGCGGCATGCTGCTCTCTGCAGCAAATCTGCATGACTGTACTTACACACTGCTAGTACTGCAGCAACAACAAAGAAATGTCAATTGGCACTTGCACTGAGAGCAGAAAATTCCATATAAATGGATCTTCACTGCATTTGTGAAAGATTATGTAAACATATCATTGTTTATATCCAGCTCCTACCAGCATATCTGATCAAAATGATTCCACAATAGCAAAATACAGAGGATTTTTTTCTTTCTTCTGTAAAGAAGAAATACCAAGAAATGGTAGGGGAAATAAGGTAAACTATGACAAGACAACAAAGTCTTTATACATATTTCAGAATATGTTGAATTTCTGATTAAAAGAAACACTTTAAGCTTTACTTAATTCCTGCTTAGAGATAAAGGGGCCTTATCAAGAGACATAAGTATACCCAGGAGGCCAATACGTGCCTAAACACTCTGCTGAATAGATTGCCATTAAAAATTTAACTTACAGAGAAACTTGATGGTTTTACAGAAGGTAGACTCGGAGAAAGTGTTTGTCATTTAGATACTTCTTCCATTTGAATTCCTGTTTCCTTCGTATAGAAGTTAGAAAATGTTAACTCTTCTCTCCACGTAGCTGTACTGTAGTACACAGTACTTCCATGTGTTTAGGTAAGATACTGATACAAACATCACAGCCACTGTACTAGAGCTCTTTTACACTCACTTTCCTCCTGCCTTGATTCATCTAAGCAGCTAGGCAGTACCAAGATGGTACCAGTGGAAAACATGGGCTACTAAATTTCTAGAGATTGCCATCAGTTCAGAAGTTAGGTGCCTCAAGGATGTGAGAAATTGCAAGCAGTGCAGAAAAACTGACAAGGTGGGGGTTAGAATAATTCATTAGCAATGGTAAAGTAAGAGAAAACTCCATATATTGGAAAAGTGTAAATATCAAGTGCTTCATATTTAACAAAGGTACAGCTATGAATACAGGTTTAAAATTTGAGAAAGAATGGGTTAAAAGATGCATCCAGGCTATTAATTTTGGCAATAATGAAATTCAATGAAATTCAAATTCAGGCAATAATATCCTGGGAGAGAAGTGTTGCATATTTTTCTGTATAGGACATCTACATCAAACCTAGATGACAGTGGTAGCAGAATGATATTTTTGCTGTGCCGTCTTGGAGAGACTGGAAAATGTCCTGACAGATATAACTGCAATTTTTTTAAAACCTTGTTGCCTCCTTGTCATTTCAGTTTCTCCCCAGCTTGTAACCATTCACCTCCTGACTTCTCTTACCAGTTATACACTGGAATCACACCTATCCTCCTTCTTTTAGGAAATAAAGACATGCTTTGTATGTAAAGTGGTTCTCTCAGCATCTCCTTTGGCTGTTTTTTGCTCTTCTACCTTGTATTCCTCAGAATTAACACAAAGGCTTCAGCAAAGCCCCACATGAACCTAACTCTGCTTTTAAAAGACTTAGTGAAATTTTGCCAGAGAGTTTAAGCTATATTAGCACTTTTGGAATCCCATTCATAGATGCACCAGCCTCTTATGACATTAGAGAAATTAGCCTTCCAGAAGACTGTGGTAGAGGATGTTTCCTCATATGTCAGAAGGGAGTAGAGGATATTACTAAAGGGACCTATTAGAATCATAGAATAGTTAGGGTTGAAAAGGACCTTAAGATCATCCAGTTACACTCCCCTCCCCCCCCCCCCATGGGCAGGGACACCTCACACTGAACCATGTTTGCCAAGACTCTGTATTAGCATCTGCACATGGCAGCTGATGTACAATAAGGGCTGCAAAATCAAGTCACACAAGAAAACCAAGTAAAGAAACAGGAAATCTCCTTCAGAAGACAAAACTGCCAGGTTGGAAATATAAGAGCAATCCTCAGTTAATGTAAATCAGCACTTACACTAAACATGTTTATGATCCATTCAAAGATATTTCTCCACCTCTGAAATAAACTTTTCATGTTTTCCCCTTAGGATTCTTCAGCTTAGACCTAACTTACTGTAAATGTTCATTATACTATTTACCCTCTTTCCTTCTCAAAACAGGAGTGGTGACTTTCTTCTTCAAATATATTTGCAAGTTTTGATATTGCTACAAAGACCAGAAAACACAGTGCCTGGTTTGGGTTACACAGATGACAGCTGAACTCTCTCTTTCCTCATCCTAATCTTCCTCTGACAAAAAAAAAAAAAGCAGGACATAACTTCCAAGCCACTAATTAAGCTGTGTCCTTTCCTCACCATATTGATTCATTCAAATGTTTCATTTTCATCTTACCTAAAGGCCCGGTGCAATGGACACTTCTGTATGCCTTAATAGTGTCTAGCAGAAAGAGATACTTCCTCTAAAGAAGTATTTGCAGTTGCCAGCATCATCCTTCAACCCAATAAAATAGAAAATCGCTCAATCAGAGATGACCCAGAGAAGTGATCCTGTTCTGCCTTAGGCCCATGAGCCCAGATTCACTTGACATCCACAGGCTCTACCAGGCATTTCCAGAAATGCTTTAAGAAAAGACACAAAAGAAAGGTGGAAAAAGCTTTCCCTACTAATGTTATCCTCACTTAATAAATTTTGTAGGAACCTTTCCTAATGCACTGTACTCCAGAGACTATCAGGATATTGAAATGGGAACCTGTGGACCAAAGGAAATTCAGTCCAAACTTGTCAACACAAAGAATTATTTGAGATTCTGCTGGCACATGCAAATTACAAAATAAGAGCCAGATATTTGGCACTCTGCTGACTGTAATTTGCTGCATTTGACTAGTCTGCTGTTTGCTTCACCACAACCCATAGGATGCCTCTGGCTAAAACACTGCTTGTAACCTGGATTTTTATTTTATTAACCTTCTCCTTTATCTAATGACAGTCTGTCATGTTCTGGGATGCTAGAACAATGTTTGCCTGATAAGATGTCTCCTGGGAAAACAGACAATTATAAGGTATAAAAAGCATACAAAAATGGTTAGCTTCAGCAAAAACTCCTGCTTTGTGAACCTGCCTTAATTAATATGTGCTCTACCCTTGGTGCATTTGTACTTCCACAAATGACATTATTTTCAATTTATTAAGGATGCCTGCAAAGAGAGAATAGTTTTTCTGGAAACCTGACCATGTCTTTTGAATCGGTGGTATGAAAAATACAGTGCTCTGGGGGTTGACTGAAAGTAAGCAAAGAGAAACTTTATTATAAAACTATAGCTCTGAGTTACATGTTTTCATTTGGACATATTATATGGTAATATTCTAGTACCAAAACCCTGCTATGAGCAATCTGTCTTCATTTTGCATATTTAATACACATAGAGAGATGAATAGCTTTAGTATCAATTCCCCTTTCATCGTGATTTTTCCTTGCATTTCCTCATTTCATTTCCCTCCATGAACTCTTTTACAGCTCTTTGTAGCACCAAAGAATAATTATTTGTGTGGCACTTTCTTTTTCTGTCTTTTCAGCCACCACTTGGCTTCTTGTTCCTGACAAACAGAATTTCCTGAGCAATAAATGAGTTTTCTGAGGACAGCAGTTTGAAAAACAGGTGTGAAATGCAGTGAAAATATCATCTACTTCAACTTAGATATGCTCCATTTCAGTGACTAGGCCAAATTTTGATCCCCAGCTTACACATAAATCTATGTTTCATCCTTTTTTCAGAGTCTAGCTGCTTGAGAGTTAGTTTAACATGGACCATTTTCTGTGTTGGGAGAATACTCTTAAGAAATCAAAGGAAGGTTTATTTAGTGAATACATGGCTATTATTTTTGTAATAAGTAGTGTTTCCTGTCAACTAAAATATAAAATCTTTAATGCCTCTCTTGCCTCCTTGTCATCCTGTGGATTCTCAGGAGTTCACAGCAGTAAGACCATGTTTTCTAAACTATGTTACATCATAATCCACATGAGCTTCCTTATCTTTTATGCCTTTTTGATATGTTTTTAGACTAGGAATCTCAGATGAAGATTAAAATTATCCTCTTCATAAAATACACATCATAGTTTTTGACTCCAAAGCTTTAACTTCAGATATTGAATATTTTTTTACCATTGCAACAAACAGCCATCTGTAGCAGTCCAATGATGAAAAGCTTGGTGCTTTAATGAGACTACAGCCATTGGACATGGGCAGACAATTGCATACAATGTAGCAAGTGCTGTGCTAAAGTGCTGTGCAAAAGATATCCCTTAGCAGAATCAACCCATAACATGCTCCTAGTCGTCCATCATGCCATATTAAGCAGACTGCATGTGTGATTTCTGAAACATCATCAAAACCCAAAACATATTGGTTGCAGTTAGAAGTTGCCATAACAGCTCATGAGAAATACCGAAGGTGTCAAAAGACTCTGAGTGCTAGTGGGATCTGCCAGGACACACATACCAAGAACACACATACCAGTTAACTAAACATGAATTATTTTTTCCCTCTAAATTCTACAGATTCTACAATCTTTAAAATCCTATTCCAGAAACAGATTGTCAAAAAAGCATATAAACAATTTACCTTTCACATCAGCTTCTTTCTCGTTTTTCTACCCACCTGTTCTGTGTTCAGTGTAACCAGCATGTCCTTATTGCAAAGTCCTTATTCCTACATATTATCACTGCTCACAAGGCTATGTATATATAGCTATGAAATCTCTACTTAAGCATAGCCAGATAACAGAACAATGCCACATCTATCAGAAATTTTCCAGGTAGATGGACCAAGTGGTGTTATCTCTAACCCAAGAGTACTGCTTCCTTGGAGGCATATTGATTAGATTTTACAGCTCATTACTTGAAATCAAGAGAAATATAATGTTCAAGTAAGCTGTTTGTAGCTTAATTTCCTACATAATTAATTGTTCTTCTCCAAGAAGGGTAGAACCTTCTTGCCACATATTCTTTTTATTGCTATTAAACTATTTATTGAGGTAGCTTGCTTGAGAAGCTCAGCTAATTGTAAACAGCTGAATACTAATATGACTTTGATAGAAGTAAGGCTTAGTGGCAGAGTGCTGGCATGTTTTAACTGGGACTAAATTCTATCATCCTTTTTTAATTCAGATGATAAATTAAATATCACTCTGAATGCCTGCATCTGTTACAGCAACCTATATTCAATAAAGGTAGCCTAGAAAATCAGCTAGAAAATAACATTATGCTTCTCCAGGCTTGTGTTTGGAATTACTGTCTCTGTAATAATTCAGAAATGTTTGGTATGGCTAACTTAGTCTCATACCATATAGTGAGCTACCTCTGCCTACCTGTCACTTCATGATACACTTGTATTTTCTAGAGATGGAAATAGGCTGTAGCCTGGGAAAAAAAAGCAAAACAATTGCCATCACCTGAGAAAAGTACCAGGTGAAGGAGGGACATCTGATAGCAGGATCAGGAAGCCTGTCACCAGCATGTCTGGGTGTGTACATGACACTGAGCAGAGCCCAATAGTGAACTATTTATTTAAGCTATACTCATTTCAATTCTCAAATTCTACTAAGTGTGAAATAGAATTACATGCGTAGCAAAGGTGTCAGACTGCTAATGTTAATACTTAGATGTACACAAGAATGCAAATACAGCTGTAATATGTTCCCCTACGCTATCCCGGCAGCTTGGGCACCAGTTAGCTGTAAAAAAAAAAAAAAAAAAAAAAGAAAACTTACCTTTTAGCACTCTTAACTGCCAGTGTAAATAGACTGAAAAACACAGTATCAGCCTCCAGACCTTGCACAGAACTTTTCCCTGTAATATCCTCGTAGCTGTATAACAGAGGAAAACGCAGTGTGAGCAGGAAACTAAGTGTTATTACTGGACAATTCTGACATATTTTATGTTGAATGCAAATATCATAATACTCCTCCTAAAAAGAAACCATGTTTCTCTTTCTATAATCAGTAAGCAAATATTAAGACACTTTCAAATTTGCCTTTAAGAAACAAACCGAAACAAAACAAAACAAAACAAAAAACTTAACAGGGGAAGTTCAGATTGGATATAAGAAAGAAGTTCTTTGCTGTGAGGGTGGTGAGGCACTGGAATGGGTTGCCCAAGGAAGTTGTAAACGCTCCATCCCTGGCAGTGTTCAAGGCAACGTTGGACAGAGCCTTGGGTGGCATGGTTTAGTGTGAGGTGTCCCTGCCCATGGCAGGGGTGTTGGAACTAGATCATTTGAAGGTCCTTTCCAACCCTAACTATTCTATATTTCCAGAAAAGAAATCATAGTAACAAGAGTCAGGAAAAACCATCCATGAACTTGAAAGAAACAGTGATGAAACCATATACGCTAATCAGACATGGGATAGAACAATATTAATCCAGGTAAGGAATGTCTAGAAAGCCTTTCACTCCTCATCACTGAAAAAGTTCAGTCTAGGTTGGATAGGAATGCAGAAAACCAAGGTCATGCACCTTCATTAAAAAAAAAAAAAAAAAAAAAAAAAAAAAAACAAAACCAAACAAACAAAAAAAAAAAAAAAAAAAAAAAAAACAAACCACAAAAAAAAAAAAATTGCACAACCAGTGAAACAACAAACAAAAAACTGAAAAGGCAGGCTGGTTCCATGATAACCTCCTAATTGNACATAAAAAAAAAGTTATGCCCCTTAATAAAAAAAAAAAAAAACAAAACAAAACAACAAAAAAAAAACACCCAAAAACCAGCCTCTATAAATCTGTATATTTGTTAAAAAAGTTATCAAGACAGTTGAACACAATCAGACACCTAACACTGCTGAATGGGGACAGATCCAGGCACATTCATATAATTCAGCATATGCTTGCAGCATTTTGTCCTGTTGGGAATCTTCTCACAGCCTTCATTGGGGAAATAGTGTTTCTGTAATAAACTATAGACCAACCCAACAAGACCTGCTGTGACCATTGTTCTACTACTGTGAACTACTTGATTCATACTCGTGAAAAACTGATTTATCTGAGGTGGCCTGATCTTTCTACTTCATAGGTCCTATTTATCTAAATCCCCATATACAGATTTTTAAATATTCCAGGCCCTTGGTAGCTTTAAACAAGTGATATTATATGCATGCAGATGAACTGAAAGGCAATGCCACTTTTCTGGTAAGTGGCAACTTTGACAGCGACTGTGCCTGAAGATTCAAAAGGCAGTTCTGGTACTAGATGAATATGAAAAATAATAGAACTGACTTTCAGAGCACTCTTAGTTCAGCCAAATGACCAGAAGGAGTTAGATGACAGTTTAATTCCAGCAGAACAGACATTCGTAGCACAAAACCATTACCAAAACTTACAGCAACAAGATTCATCTAAAAAGGGTGAAGAACTTAATGGATTTGGAACCTGCACTACCTCTAGGTCAAGCCAAAAGTGCCATGAGGAAAAGCTTGAGTTGCCATGGGGAATAGGAGATTTTGATCTCCAGGTCTCGTATCAATCTTCAATCAGCACTGAATTAACAAGAACAATTCAGAAGCAGAATGAAGGCTTTTGGGCTCTTATCACAGTCAGCTGTCTGTGACCTTCACAAATAAATCTAGGCTGGGGAGAAAAAAAAGTAAAACTCATAGCAAATGCTGCTCAAGGGAAAGTGAGGCGATAGCTAAACTTTAGAGGACAGCACAGATCTCTAGATCCTGATGAAAGGGAATCCAATCAAAAATAGCTAGGGGACACTCAGTGGAGAAGATGGGCAGCTGATGATCTTGACAGCAGCTCTTGACAGGAAATGTCATTATTTGCTAACAAAAGAAATCAAATGTCCTTCTTTGGAGCACTTCTGCTTGCGTGTTGTCAATTAACACTGTATTTTCTCTACGTTTACTGTGGTCCATACTTAGGAAAAAGTCAGTACAGCAATGGGGCAACTGATAGATAGTACAGTCACTGCAATACAGAAGGGGTGAGTAGGAAATATCTCAAACCTGACTCTGGATGCTGCCTCTTGCAAAGGAAGGAGCTTTTTCATTTTCTTGGTTGTGGGTTGTCATTGTCCTTCAGAAGGAGTGCAGCTGTCTGATTTTCAGCACCTCACCTGTTTTTTATTCTTCCTGTAGAAGTTCAGTTATGAATAGGCTGGATTTTTTTCCTGAATTTGTCTGTTACATAGACAAATAATCACCACGGACAAAACCCATTTAGTTTGAATTCAAGCTCTTCCACATAAATAACTCAAGCTAGGAAGCTATTTACAGATTAGGCTTTTTTTCCCCTATGGTCTATGAAGAATGTCCATCCTGTATACTCAAGGCTATATTAAAATCTGTTGGTTACAATAATTTTGGTTTTTTTGAACAAAAGCCTGAATCCAGTTCTGCTGCCGCCATCCTAGGCAGCTGCAATTGCCTCACAGTTTCTTCCCTTTACAGTCAACTTCCCTTGCTGAATTTGCAGTGTCAATTGCTTTGATCCATCCCAGCTGGCATGCAACCACATGGGAAAACAGGAATACAGAGCTGCTTGGTCATCTATGCCATGTTTAGGCTGTTTAGCAATGTGCTATATAGCTCTCGGAAATTATTGCAGTAGATTTTTAAGAGTGGTGGGAAGTAATCAGAAATATGCATCTTCTATGCACCTTATCCTATAGGAATCCTGAGTAAGGGTAGGAGCAGGATGAATCCCTTATGATAATTTAGCTGTTTATGCTTGCTTTTTGATTTCTGTAGCTTTGGCAAATGTTGGTCTTCCTTTGTAGAGCAGTGATCCTATTGCATTCAGGCACATCTGCAGTGCATTATGCAGCACAGCATGACATAGCACTGTCTCTGCTGTACTTTATGAACCCACCTTTGCCAAACTGGAACAATGGAAGGAAAGTTCTATTTTCTCTTCTCTAAAGGATGGTTTCCTCCAAAGTAGATGCTTCTGACTTCTCTGAAAATGGAAAAGAGACTGTTTGAGCAGTAAAGTGGTCTGTGCTTCTTTTCATCATCCACAGAGGTGGTTTTTTTTCTGGGATGGTGCTAATGTCTGTCCATATCAGACTTTCAGACTCTCAGAAGGCTCAGCCTGGACATCACTACAGCACTGCACCTGATTCATAACATCTAACTGTCCTGCAAAAACACTATGGCCACAGACTTTAAAAAAGGAAAACCAAACCAAACAAAAAAGCAAAAAACAATGCAAAAAAAAACCAAACACCCCCCCATCCCCACCCCTCCACTTCCCCACCCAAAAAAGAGGCAAAAAAATTACACAAGAAGAAAAAGTTACTATAAAGACTAATAGAGACCTTGTCAGCTGATACCTAGTCTCAGCACTGGAGAGACCTTAATCAACCCCTGAGCCTGCTATGATAAACACTGTCTTCTCCAGCTTCACATGGTACATGCCTCTGTGCTCAATCATCATACACAATATGTTTGAAAACATAAGGTAAAAATGTAAATAATTCCTGCACTGAACATGACCTGGTGAAAATTATATTTGAAATAAAACTGATTATCCTTGCCTGCAAATTGTTTTTAAAAGTGTTGTTAAATATTTTAGTGATGCTAATAAGTGATGCTTAAGGAAATTTGGAGAAAATAACACTCCATGTTGTTATACTAATCATGAATACTTTTAATATGTACTACAACAGTACATGAGAAAGCAAAGACAAATTTCTTATTTGCTTAAGGCTTCAGTTAGATTTGAAATACTGTTTGATAAAATGTCAAACACTGATTTACTCAAACAGCTGTACATCATGAGTTAGCCTCCCCAATAAATTATTAGGTTATAGCAATAATAATCAAAGTAGAAGGGTTTTTTTTCATTCACTTTCAGGTTTTGAGCATTTATAGGTCAGGTTTTTTGGTTTTATATGTAAGCATGAAACTAAAGCATTTTTGTCATCATTGGATTCCAGGAACAGGAGCTGTAAAAAAACCCAGGCAATATTCTGAAACTCATGCTGCCAAAACCATACTGTATTCCTGTGTAGACTGACTCAAGAGTCAAAACTATCTGAATGAATGAAAGTACTAGTTCATTAGCCTAGTTGCAGAAGTTTGTTTGCATAACATATAGATTTAGATGAAGATATTTAAAACAAAGTGAATAATGAGCTAGATGAATAAGAATACATGCAAAATGGTAATTAAGTCAAGCAGAAATAACAAATTAATATAGGAAAGTGAACATTTTGATACTGTAGTTAAAACTGTACCAATCCACGATGGCCAGTGCCATACTTGTTGGCTTCTGAGGATAAGAACAACCCAGCACTCTTGTGAATCACTCTGCAAGCCAGTATAATCTACTGCACTGTAACATTAACTGCAAATGTGTCTCTAGGAGAACAAGGAAAGAGTTTGTTTGGCACTTCTATGCCTCAGCCTTCCTGTGTGAGTCTCAAAAATGTTGACCATAACAGCTAGTTACTCACTTGTAGTAAGCCACTGAGACACAGCTATTTTGCATCAGTAGGTCTTTTTCATAGAATCATAGAATAGTTAGGGTAGAAAAGGACCTTAAGATCATATAGTTCCAACATCCCTGCCACAAGCGGGGACACCTTACACAAAGCCATGTCACCCAAGGCTTCACCCAACCTGGCCTTGAACACAGGGATGGAGCACTCACAACGTCCCTGGGCAACCCATTCCAGTGCCTCATCACCCCAACAGGAAAGAATTTCTTCCTTAGATACAATCTAATTTGGATATAAGTTTGAGTTTAAGTTTGAATCCATTACCCCTTGTCCTGTCACTACAGTCCCTAATGAAAAGTCCCTCCCCACATCTATATAGGCCCCCTTCAGATACTGGAAGGCTGCTACGAGGTCTCCACACAGCCTTCTCTTCCCCAGCCTGAACAGTCCTAACTTTCTCAGCCTGTCTTCATACGAGAGGTGCTCCAGTCCCCTGATCATCCTCATG
>NDXB01007373.1:23779-39413 GCA_002631895.1 Agapornis roseicollis | reverse complement strand
GGTGTCCCTGCTTATGGTAGGGGGGTTGGAACTGGATGATCTTAAGGTCCTTTCCAACCCTAAATATTCTATGATTCTAAATGAGTAGGGTTCCAAAGCAGGTGACAAAAGTAGTTACAGGCATAGGAAGACTAAAAAACTTAGCATCTTTCAAGACCAGGTGCATAAGAAGGGAGGCGACAGTTGTTTACCAAATAACTGGCAATTTCGGCATTCCCAATTATTCTCTATTACAGCAGAAGACAAAGGTACATTTGCAAAGGTGAAAGACCAGCTGATGAAACGAAATACTTTCTCTTTCTGCACAGCACACAGCTAATCTATAAAACTCACAAGATGGCAGAGTGCAGCCAGGAGCAGGGTAAGATTCGAAAAGTATCAGGCACGTGTATAGAAAAGTGAGAGCACTGGAACATTTCATTAGAGAGGATTATTATAATTATTGGGAAAGGCTACAGATTGTTGTGTTTCCAGGTATAAATAAAGCACTGTCTAAAGATAGAAAGGCATTCCCCCAGAGGGTAGGGACATTTCCTAATTGTCTTCTTATGGCAATTTCTTTCATCCTTCTTTGAAATCTCCAATGCTGAGTACTGTCAGAAAAGACACTTGACTGCATTAATGTACTACAGTGGATCCTCTCTTCTTAGGATTCACTTATTCATAGATGAAAACACAAGTTGCGTGCGAGAACAAAAAAATAAGTATTAATACTAGGCAAAGCCTGACAAGATAAATCCAGGTAGTAATAACTTACCCAAATTCTTGGCTGCCCCCTGCAGTTCAATGGAAGATGAAACACTTCTTTATTATTTGAAATGGGTGTTTGGTTTCTCTTTGAATTGCATTTGGACTTTTATCTTTTAATGAGATGCTGGTGCTTTTTGGAGGATGCTATAAAATGTCATCTTCAGAAACAATTCTAAAGTACAGAGTGCAATGTAAAAACTTGGTTAGACTGGAGAAATAGAGAACACATGCTTTCTATTTGTCCCCTTATTCTTAATTTCTGATTATACTGGCTTAATAGCAGAATCTTTTTCTGGCATTCAGCTGCTTCAATTGCTTATTCTGTCTTCCAAGTCCAAACCCTCAAATCCATGTTGAAAAACGGATTAAAGGTAGTAAGCAACTGTTAATACTTTAAAGGAAACCATTCTAGTTTAAATGGTGAATAATGTGACATAGACAAAGCTGGTGGTTATGTATTTTTAAATGGTTAGAGATATATTTGAAAGTCTAGCCATAAGGCTGCTACTGTAACTTTAAAAATTAAAACTGACCTTCCAGAAATTAGATTTTCCTCCATTTAAAACCCACAAGTTTCAACAGGAACAAATAGAAGTAGAAATGAGAGATGGAGCAGGGGTGGACACAGAAAGCACACACCCAAACAGATGGAAAAGGAATGCTTTCTCTTTTTTCCTCTTACACTGTTCTGAGTTTGTCTCCCCCTCCTGCTCACACAGCACCCCTTGCCCTGGCACGTGTCTGAATCCTCAGCATCTACACACAGACATGAGGGCAGAAGGAAACCATAAACTTTCCTTGGGGAAGTCCACAAGGAGCAGCAGTGGGGTTTTCATTGTTTTGGACACTGTATCCCAATACAATTCTGTCAGGTTTATAATACTCCATAGAGCTCTGTCAATACATCTCAGCATCCTTTCTCACTTCTTGACCAACGCCTTAACTCCACATGCACACTGAGTTCTCCCAGCACATCACAGGTTCATCTGCACTGTTCCAGGCCAGAATCAGCCCCACACCTCTTACATTCCACTGTGACAGTGATGAGAAAGCAGCAGTGCTCTGTCCTAGAGTTCTCCCAGAGAAGATCCCTTATCTGGGCTGCATTACTAAGTGCTACAGGCTGGCCAAGGCTAAAAAGGGATGGGTACTCGAAAGTGAAATTTGCCCACATTCCTGGGAATTGGATCTGGGATTGTAAAATTGAGTACATTTTCACTCTGCTGACAAAAAATAGAAGGCTAAATGTTACTTTCATGTGGATCTTCCGCCTCACATCCTTCTAGTCTCAGCTCCACCCTAATTCTACCAAGTTCTTTTTACCAACATCACAGTTAACTTACACATCTTAATAAAGCCTTACGGTTTCTGAGAGAACACAATAAACTGTCAGAGGCTATAGGGACTGGCTTTCACATTTGTACCTCTATGCATAAGTACTCATCCACACTGGTACACATGTGTGTTGGCCCCTGAAACAACAAGCTGCACATATTTGTCTAATACCTCACACAATACCTATGCCATGTCTCTCTACAGTATCTAGCACAGCAGCAAGAGGCAAGGTCTGTGTGTGACTCACAGCCACAATACACCGAACAGCCGGAGCCTCTGACAGAATATACAATACAGCTGAGACGTGTCAGTGGAGGTGGTTTTGAAGTACTTTAAAATGCTGTTCAAGTGCCAACTTTCACCTCCAAATATGACACTTTACTCGCCCACCCGCTTTCCTTCCAGGCTATGTGCTCCTTTTTCTGCAACTCAACAGCTTTAATTATTAATTTCTCTGCCTTCTCTATTATTTAACCATTTAGTCTCTCATTTGTCTAGCTAATTTTTTTGATGTGCTCCTAGATAGCAGTTTTACACCATAACCACAATATGAGAAGGCTGGTCAGACTCCCATTTGCAGGCTGGGCACCAGACCAAAAGGACTTGCAATATACTATTTGCCTCGAAAGCAGAAATCTCTGTTCTTCTGTTCCCTTTACAGAGAAAGAATGGGGACACAATGTACTTAGGAGTATCCTTATATCAAAACCAGTTGGCTCTCCTTAGCTCCTATTGTTCAAATAATTTATACATAAGGTACAAATTTCTGATCTGGTGAAAATATGAATCCCATGGTGGTTTTACAGGGAATTCAGCTCCTTCTAGCCCTGTATTTCACCCATAACAAGAAATCTACTTTAGACAGTGCCAGTGCATGCACTACTGTTACCAGCACTGCTGTGCAGAACTATGAGACTCTGATACTACTGATGGGTGGGGAGACCTTCTGTTCTATACAGTCTCACAGACTACTGGCATTCATTTTGGTTTGCTTCTAAATTCTGGGATGCTTGTACATCTGGGCCCCTATGTTGGATCCAATATGTGAGAATTCCACGTAGTAAAGTGTTTGATCCAGATAATATAGAACTTCCACAAAAACATGCTTTCTTCTAAAGGGTTGGAAGTGCATCTTGCCCAGCTACCATCCTACTTACCAATTCCGTTGCTGCTCCTGCCTGAAGGAAGGTACTGTATCATGTATTGGTATGAAAGATGTGTCTGTCCTTTGCTTTTCAGAAGTATCACAGTCTTTTGGGACTCTGGGAACACCATGTGGAAAATTTCCACAAGAAAACAGTAAATCACCAAGATTCCTGAAATTATCTTGGTGATTTATCAAACCTTATCCTTTGGTCCATTACAAGGACTCCCATCACATTTATACCTTCTTCATCCATATCCCCTTCATAATATTAAACAGCTGAAAGCAAAGGACAGAGGGAGGCCATTAATAAAATTGCACTGACAAAGTTGTCTCCTCCTACTATCGTGCCAGAGCCCCAAATCTAATGCAACTGGTGTTCCCACTACTGCTGTAGTAAACATATAGTCTATATAAGGATATATATAGTCCCCTGAACCTGCCTCTTCAGCACTGTGACATGTTCAGTCTGAAATCACACCTCTGCCTGCATTCAAGATGACCAATAGTCTAAACAGAACGGTCTTCCCATCATCCTTTGTACCCTCTTATTAAAAAAATCCATTTTTTCTGTTCCAGTGTCAGCACTACCCTGGCCTATACAAAGACCAACTCAGAGGAAAGTGTATGTCCCTCATATGCATTCTTTTGGGGGATACTTCATAAATGGAAATCACTTTAGAACCCCTGATAGCAATCAGCATTATTTTTCTATCCCAGCATGTGAAGGGCTCCGGTGGCTTTCATATTTCAAGTTAGGTCTTAAGGGAAGAGGACTGCAGCAGTGAAATACAGATGCTCCTAATCGATACAAAAATGTCTAATACCAGACGGTACTATAGCAACATGCCTCCCAGAAAGGGCAGTGCAGAGCCCATTTGTTCTCTGGATATATACAAGTTCATTATCTGTAGTCCAGTCATATTCATAGGTGTATGGTAATTTGAATAACCTCAGACAGACACAATAGCAAGCAGTGCTTTTGTGCATGTTTGAAGTTCCTTCTATGATCTCTTTCCCTTCCATTTGCTCTTTTCCTCTCCTTCCTTTTGGCTGCTATTAAAATAGCTACTATTAAGTGATAGATTAATTACCTCTGAAATAAACACGAATAATTGTACCCAGCCTGGCATAGCTCAGGCTGGCATTTGATAACAATCAACAGAAGCTGTGCAGCTCCCAACGTATTTCATAATAATAAAAACCAATAGGAGAAAAATAGGGACAGCTCCAGAAAGTGTTAATGAAAAGTTGCTGAATTACAGTGCCTCACCTATGAACAGCTACATAAAAGCCTTCTGAATACCAAATATATTCATTACAGGCTGCATTTCTTGGCTGAAGCTTTCCCCAAAGAATTCACTGGGCTTGCATTCTCGCAGTAACAAAGGAGAGATGCTGAAGGGTGCAGGAAAAGAAGGATGAAGGAGGTGATAGAAGAAGTTTCAGATTCTTATTTAGGAAACATGATTATCAAGGCATATAATGACAATAAAATCTAAAGCCTATTATAGAACCAGACTAAATCTTAGGAGTTTTTCCTCTCAGTAGCAGAGACAGCAATTCTTTAGTTCACACCCCAGAGTGGCAAGAAGGTAGCACTCTTTTGCAATATCAGTGTAAAAGAGCACTGGGGAGCATTATAAGTAGAGTCAGGAGTTATGGCATTTCCTGAACTGATGTTAAATAGTTACAGGAACAAGACCACTCCAAAGCCAAAGCCCAGCTTCAGCTACTTTTATAACTGTCACATTCTGTTAATGTCAGACTGTACTCTCACCAGTGCTACACAAAATACATTAAAAACTCCTTTTGCCTCATGCTCTACATCACCAAAGTGACATGGTAGATTTGGCTTACTTGGGTAAATGCATTTCCACAGCACTTTTTCGTAGCATCCAAATACAGAAATACCACATCCAGAGATGCTCATAAAGCAGTAGAAATTTCAAATTCTTTTACCAGCAATAAAACCTGTGACTAAGCTAAAAATTAGAATCAATAAATAACCTCTTCTGAAAGCTGCCACAAGGTGTTTAATGTCTACAAGATGATCAAGGTTAAAAATGCATCAGATCTTTACTTAAAGAAAAATGAAGCTTCAATCAAATAGAAATCTGAATCAAAGTGGTCAAATAATCCTGCTGATTTTTTCTCCACGGGGTTAGGTTCACTAAATGATAAAAGAACACTTTCATCTTCATCCATGTGTCAGAGGACTCCCCTGAGTCCAACTGTTTAGTCTACCTTTGGGAACTGGATGTCACAACTGCTGGTACACCCTAATTGTGAGGTGATGGGGTATTTTGCAGGGTGAAACACTGTCTTGCATTCAAATTCTTCAGCTGAAATTTATTCCAGTTTATATAATCAAACCAAAACCACCACCAACTAATGACATCCATATTCACCTAAAATTACAGGAAGACTCAAACCTATCACTGCACACTAGTATAACACTACATTTCTGTTATTCAAAGATGTACTAAAGGTGCCCCAAATGAAATGAGAATATTTGCTCCATCTGCATAAGTTTGTGGTTTTAACTTTTTCTTGTCTGCTTCATTTCCCCAGCTTCACTTTAATTTAATCTGAATCTCATTTTTGGCCACATAGTTTAAACAGTAACAGGAATTGCTTGCACAGCCATAATCAGGGAAGGTGCATTGTAGTGAAAAGATGGGAAATCCAACTGTTCAATACTACCCAGGATCACAATGGTGCATCTATGTGGTATAGAAGAAGAGCAAGCACAGTTCTAAATGATCTGCAAATCCCTCTTGTCAATTCTAAGATTTGCCATCCATACACTGGCCAATTTAACTCTGCTCAGTGTATGGAAGAGTTAGATTCCATACACTGAGCAGAAAAGATTACATCTTGTCAAAGGAACAGAACAGTGATTAAGCTTTCTGCTTTTGATTAATAGCAGAGCTAGACGTATTTACCACGTGGGGTGAACAGAGATTTGGCTCCGCTCAAGAAAGGCAAAGAATGATGAAGAAACACAGGAGATGAATAATATCTAAGTCAGCAGAAAGTGCATAATGACCTCACAAAAGCCTGTCTCAACATATAAGATATGTCTCACAAACATATGGCTACAATTGCTGCAGTGTACACAAAACATTTCCTAGCACAACCTAACAGGCAGAGAAAATCAAGGATTGTACCATCAGTTCAAACCACAAGGAAGAAGGGGAGGATACCTATAGAGAGGATTGTTTTTGCTTTCTCTGTCTCTCAAACCTGCTTTAAGTGAACAGTCACTTCCCATCCTCTTTGTGGTCATGACAAATGTGAAGTTACCTGGACAGCACTGACTTAAAACCTAATTGCTTTTACAGCAAATGAGGCATGAAACCTATTATCAAAAACATGATGTCCGAAGTACAAGCTGGCACTTCATCTTCCCAGCAGAGAGCTTCTGAATGCCAGAACTGACTACAAGGCGCAGTGGGAGACTGGAAATCCAGAATTAGTGATTCTTCTGAGGGCACGGCAATAGCGTGCTTATGAGGCCAAGTCTGAGAGAGGGCAGAATAAAAAGCCCATAGGAGCACCTGACACATTGTTTTGTTTTTTGAAGGTGGCTGCAAAGCCCAAAAAACTCCCCACATATCTGGACTTTGACCCTGGCAGAGTGATCCAGAAGACCAATCCTAGTCAATGCTGGTGGAGAAAGGGTTTTTTGATGCAGAAAAAACGCCTAAATATCACTTATGAAAAGCAAAGCCACAAACAACTGAGCCCCTAAGTAGGTAGTTTTTTGCAATGTGAGAGCAATAATTCCTGATTAAGGGAAAGGGAATATGAAGTGTCCCAGGAGAACAGGGTGCTAATTAACAGACAGACTAATACCTGGACGAATTTAACCCCTCTTCTTGCACGCTATAGCTCTAATTTATCTTTTACATACATTGCATCTTAAACTTTCTCCACCTTTTAGCATGTTCATGAGACAGCTGCCATATAGACATGTTGAAGACATGAAGACACAGAGCTGTGAGATCAACTACATAATGTCCAAGAATTTACTGGTTTCAGGAGAAATACATTACCATTCTATTATCCCCACTGATGGGAGTTCAGGGCCCCCCCCCCTTACTTAGTCTCAGATTCAACTACTTTGCTACAACGCCTCTGTTGCAAACTTAATCCAACAGTTACTCCACTCATGTATACGAATGATTTTGTTTAGAGCTCACGCTTTAGGGGAAATGCAGACTGCAAACTGGCAGCAGGAAGGAATTCTTGTCTGTGTAATCAAACTGTATTTAGTTAGGTCTGCAAAAAGATTCTTCCCCCTTTCTTCAAATCATTGGAGAGAGTACACTGAACACAATGGACATGATCTGGTGTGAGAAATCCTACATTCACACAAGACGCCTCCATTTGACCAGTCACTTCTCTGACAGTTATTACTTTGCTCCAATTTACTGACCACTGACTCTGACAGAGTTATATAAAGTGCACAGCAAATAGTTTATTCCAGGGAAGCAGGCAGAATCCAGCCTGTTCCTTCATTCCATTACAGCAGTGGGGAAAAAATAAGGCTGCAAAATACCCAGAGCAGGGATAGCCTAAAGACGAAAATTAAAAGACACATACAGTTATAAACCTTGACAGGTGAAAATGTTTGCTGTCAGAGAGAGATGCTGAGATGCCAAGTCAATGCCACATACACCAGACAAGAGGGCAAAGAGAGACAAATGGAGGACCTGAACTGCAGGGATTTCACAACAGAAGAAACCTCTGGCTCCACAGCTTTTGATCTGTGTACCTTTGCAATGAGACTTTTCATCTGGGAGTCAGCTATATCCAGTGTTGAATTAACTCCTTGTCCATGCCTTGATCTGTCACACAGAGTATGACAGAGATGGGCATTCAGAAACACATATTTAGGAAACATGTTAGATTCTTTCCCCAGAAAAGATTAGATACAATCAGAGCCATTGCTTTCTGCTTAAATATCTATCTGGCATCTCATTTTTTGAAACCAGGACAGTGCAGACTTCTGGAACAGGGACAGCCTGCAACATATTTAAAGCCACCACTGCACAAGGTGACAGCCCAGACTTTTCCTGTGTACACCTGAAGGATCCCCAGGTCTGACTCTCAAAGGTACACAAAAATTGGGGTGTTTTCAATCACATCTTCTCATCCTTTCAGAATCAGAGAGTACAGAAAGCATACAAGGACGCTGTGCATTTTTGTGATAACCACCAAAGATGAAAAAGATAGATTTAAACTACAAATATTTCACTCTCCTTAAACCCATGAAGATGGGTTTAGTATAGGAATCAGCAGAGTATAGTTTCCATTGATGTAGGTACCCTCAGCTTCCTCCAGAAAAATGTATTGATGTAGAAATAGCTGCCCTCCTGCCCAATATCAGTGTGTTCTCTATATTCTGCATTTTTCTGTTGGTTCCAGTAGCACTCCTATTCCCACTAAAATTGAATCATACAATTCTGTTGGCAAGACTCACAGAAACCAAGGAGCAAAGTATTAATTTTCTGACTCAGAATCAACTTTCTGCACAGTCATTTCCCATGAATTATTTATTTTTAAGAAAGAATATGCTAGGAAATCTTTTGGTACCTCTATCTACCTTCCTCTGACCTTCTGCAATGAGTTCCTTCAATACGATAGATCTAGGTGGGATTAAACAATTCAGCTGTTTACCTGGTCTACCAATGAATGGTAACACATTGCACCTACACTACTAAAATTTCACAAATCTGCAATTATACCCAGTTGAGTGAAAATGAACAAGTTAACTGTTACATTGTCTTTTAGCAGTGACATTGCATCCCTGGATGCCATGGAGGTACTCACTAATGTTAGGCAGACTTGAGGGGGTACAAAGCTTTGCTTTCAGCTGCTATGGATACATTTAGAACCATATGGGAGTCTTACAAATAAGGAAACTTTTTTTTAGCATCTTAGAAATTATTTATAATTAGACAGCTTTTTATTTGGGTACTGATCAACTAACACACAATACTGGGAAAATGGAATGAATTCCCATTAATATAAAACTAAATAAACAAAAAGTAACGGAAGACTATAAAGATCAGAGAAACGCTCACTGAGTTACTGTGAGCAGATGGCTTTTTATCAGTGTTTGAAACTAGTCAGGGTTCAATGTTTTTCTTCCCTTAAGTTATTGTCATGCAAAGGCCCTTCTAGCCCCAGTTCAAAACTGAGTTTGATTTATAATCCCAAAACCATCCACCTATCCAGGCTCCAGTAATTCTCTCTAATGACATAACAGTGATTTGGTGGATGGCTGTCCACAGCATGGACGGGGTTTAGCATTGTCCTTAATCATTTATACATTCACATGTACAAGTGAGCACAGCTAATCCAAAGGAATGTCTCCGCATTTCAGCCCTCTCTTTTCATTGCTCCTCATAAACATTAAAAGCTGCAAACAAGCTTGCAAGAAGAGTTTTTGGCATGAGGAACAGGTGGTGGTAATGTCAGTTAAGTATTCCTGCAGGGAGAAGACTGGAAGCCTGCTATAAATTATGGGGGCATTTCTGCAACTGGAAAACTTGCTTTTCATTGATGAAGCTGACAGAACTCTGTGATGACAAAGCCATTGGGGAGCTTCAAATTATATCACATCACTAAGTTTTCTTTCTCCATTTGTCTTGGAAAAACATTATCACAAGCACATGTACTTGCACATCGCACTAAGTGATAGTAGCCTAGAAGGAATATATATATATATATATATATATATTTCTGCTTTACCACAGGTTCAAGCTCAAAACTCCTATATTCTGACACCTACCCAGGTCAGATTCCTCTTATAATTATAATGGTACAACCTCGCTTAAATACATCCTTCCATTGTATATAGAAAACAAACAAATATTGAGTGGGATTATGATGACTTCTTATGCATCAAAAAGTTACAAATCTTTGCTCTCAGCATCTACAAGACTATTACATGAGGAGAAGAGGAATTTATGGGAGCACCCTTGTAGAATCAGGCCTACAGTTTCTAAATCACCCTATCAAAGTCCTTTTCTAATCTGGAATATTTGTTCCCTACCCTGCAGTTCCTTAGAGAATGTCATCCCTGTAAGAAATCCTATCCATGGAGGATTTGAGGTGGACAGAACATCATCTGACACTCCAGTAAGCAGAAAAATGTTTCCTGCTGAGGCATTTTCCTGGGCAGTACTATCCATCTATCCTCCGGTAATCAGTTTTGATGGAGAAATTGAAATTCACTGGAAAATAGAAATCAGATTCTTTTCTTGCACCTGTTTAAACACATGGATGGCTGCAGGGCATGGAACCAGTATTTTAGTAGCTTCTTTGGGAGCCAATTGTATCTTCATTTCCTATTGCTCTCAATCACTCCAGTTCCCAAGATGCAAATCTCAGCCATACTTAGTCCATTTGTGCAGATTTAAACCCAGAACATATCCCACCAACTTGATTCCCACAGGAGAGCCCTCTGAATACTACTATCACTGACCTTTGTGCCCGGTCTGTTATCTCCTCATCCAGATCTAGCAGGAGTGCTGCCTGAGTCATCACCTTCTTGCTGCAGGGCAGGGATTTGAGGTGCAGAATGAGCAAACCAAGGCAAAACTTGCTTCCCATCTCCTCCAGCTCTTGAGTTCCCAGCTGCAGGCCCTGATGAAGACAGGGAGAAAGTTTCGGTGTTAAGTGTACATTTCACAAGTACCTGGAAAGGGTCAGACATGTTTTGCAGAAGCTCATCCTTCCATTCTGAATTAGGGGCTTGTTCACATTTGCGATTTCCCCTCCAGATTCATTTGCAAATTAACTGACAGCACTTGGTCTGCAGAAACTGTTGTAAAATAGCCTCTTCTTTAACAAATGAGGAAACAGAGGCAAACAGTTTAAATAGTTTAACTGCCTCCATTACATCTGCAGAAGTAGTCTTGTAAGAATTAGGCCCCAGGAGGATCTTGCTGTAAATCCACTTTTATAAATCATTAAGACTCATTTTTTATTTCTTTCTATGGACAAGTTTTCTCCCTGAGCAATGGGGAAAAATGCCGGTTCCATAACTGTAAACACTGGGCAGTGGCAAAGACAAAAAGGGAAACAGGGAGGGGGGAGAAAGAGGAAAGAGATCCTTAACAAGTTATGAATTGCTTTGTAAGGAAATCAATTGCAAAATAATTGCAAAATAACACAGACCTCTAGAGAATTTCTATTAAATGTTGACGTCTCTCTAGCAGAGACAAGTGAAGACGGAGAAGCACAAACAGGGTTTGGATTATCAACATATCCTTCAAGGGAGGACTCCTCCAAGCTGTGGCTCCTCACTTGGATGGACCCTGATTATGAATAGTTTGTGTTTAGGGGTTTTTTTCACTAATTAAAAAATAAAATAAAGATGTAGCAAAGAAGGAACACACCAAGGGCCTGCATAGCAGGAAGTCAATGTAATCGATAGCAGTTTCATGCAAGCAGGGAGAGGGAAGGAGAAAAATAAAGCTCACATACACTAAAAAGAAACTAAGAAACTGAAAAATCCCTCATTTTTAGCATTAAGTGACCACATCATATGTCTTTAGTGCTAACACATCAGGGGTTGAATCAATTGCTGCCTCTGCCAATATCAGCCCTATGAGTTTTTGCAGCACAAAACATCTCTGCAGTCAATCTTCTGATGAGAGCTCCAGCTCCATTTCCAGCACTGTTTCTCCAGCTAAGGAGTCCCAGCTCTCAGTCCTGGAACTAGCATAGTGTGAGCTCCATGCCAGCATGGCCTGCACTTGACTCTCTACTAGGTATTTGATGGTGGATATCTTACAGGTAATGAAGCTGTGCATGTCTGTCTGTAATCGAATGACAGGAGGCTGAGCTCTGATCTCACAGTGAGATTATAACTATAAAGTTGCTGCATTTATAAAGTGCTTTGGGATTCTTGGGTCTGAGCAGCTCTCTCATGCTGAAATGTTATTTCTAAGTCAAAAACATGCAAGTGGATGGAAGAAGAGAGAGGTTTCTCACATACACTTCTGCAGCTCTTTTATAAAGCATTTTTAGTGAATTTTTGCTAGAGGACAAACTACCACTTCATCTCAAGAGGATCTAGCACATGCAAATATCACCTGGCATTACAAATGCCCTATTTGATAGCTAATATATTTTCCTATAGTAAAGATACTACAACTTTGTTTCCTTTCTGAGACCCTGTGAACAAAGCATGAATCTGTAATTATGATGATGAACATGAACAGCACAAACCATTACAGACTGCAAACATATCCTGAGTGGTCAGACAACTGGGTAAGCACACCACCTGTCCTGAAGAGCACACAAGCACTCTGAAAATACATAGCGTCACTGCTAGGCAGGGTCTAAGGTCTCTGGAGAACTGATTTCTGCTCCCAGAGCATTCTCTTAAGTATATTTATTGCAAATCTCTGGTGTTATTTCTTCTCTCCATACTATTCACCTCCATTGCAAACTTTGCAAAGCAAAATCCTGGTACAATGAACTATAGCAATAATTAATAACAGTAAAAAACCAGAGAGAGGCTTATGGGAACTAAGGGTCATTAACACAAAATTATGAGAGTGCTTAGAAGCTCTGCATAGATTCCTAAATGTTTCATTATTTTACCTTAAGAGAGTTAAGGTATTTTAGTGTGGCAGTTACAATCGGCAGGCAGAAGTGGTGACATTTCTGAGCAAAAATATGTCATTTCAACAGCAGAAGAGTTCTTTTCTCAGGGGCAAAGAATACAAAAAGCGTCTCGTGGCTTCCCCTGGGGCACACCCCAGGGTTTGACTTCCACGATCATGACAACATCCTAAATACCTATCAATCCAGGAGATGCGAATAGTGACTGTGCAAAAACTCAGCCTGTGGCTTTATGATTCCCTGGAGCTTTATTCAAGATATGAAAAGGCCTTAAGAAACTATCAGCAGAGAAATAATAATAATAAAACCATAATATACCTCAGAAGCCTCAGACAGTAATTGCTTGTACACTGAAGTTAGCTGCTGTACAACAGACCCATATTGCTTCAATACCAGACAGCTCAGGACTAGCAGCTGGAAACCTCAGCTAGAGAATTCCTTGTTAACATACTTTATCCACTTCAAACACAGACTTCTTTTTTAACTCAGATAATTCTCTCCATCTCCTTCCTCCCTCTTCAGCTCTTAGCAGAGAGTGGAGCTGGAGATGCATAGCATGACTACCACTAAACTGAAGCTGTTGACAGGTCTGACGTAGCAAACTAATGATACTGATGGCATCTACCAGTGATGCAGGAGCTGGTGTAGTGAGCAGTCTATCCCCACTTGCATTGCTGAAAGGGATGCCTGGTCTTCAGGCATTTTCCTTGAAGCTGTGCAGCACAAACGGCTGTAAAAGATTTGAGATAGTGCTTACAACTCAGAGTTGTGGTAATACGCTACAAGAAATGCAAGAAAGAAGAATCAAACAGTACAAGCAGTGCGCTGTGATTTGGTTAAGACGCTGGTAGGAAGCACACTTCCATGGCAGTGAAGCTGTCATGTTTTGACATGCAGTGATGGTATGTGGTCCATTTGCTACAGCTGTACAGGAGGAAGCTGCTCTGCCTGACAGCATCTCCCCTGCAGTGTCCTGCCAGCCTGGATTCTCAATGACCCCGTCTTTTTCTCCAGCACAATGCTTTTCAGCTCTGTCCTCCTTCAGACATCTCTATGTGAGCAGTGGAGCATGGTGCATATCTTCTAAGCCAGCAGAATCTAACACAAGTTCTGAAGCAGGAAACAGCATCTCTGCACCAGAAAGCTGCAGGCAAACTCATCAGTTCTAATTAGCCCACCCGCAGAAACACGTTAACATGTGATCAGTTCACATGTCCACACAGATTCTGCTCCCTGTAACATGAAAGCACCTGTCTGGACCAGCATCGGCTTGATGCATCATGGTCCACTGCACAATACAAATTAGTCCCATGGGCTCTGCCTTTTTGTCATGCCAGTCTTTTGCAGACATCAGGTTAAGGGATAACAAGTCAATTGTTTCTTGGCTATTTATTACAGAGAATAATGGAGGTAAACAACTTTTCCTAATCCCTTTTACATTTGCATACTGCAACAGGCAGCATGGAAGGAGGTGATGCCTAGTAACAGTCCAAATTTTGGATATATTTATTTTCATAGGAAGAAACAAATTCCAGAAGCAGATGACACAGCCAATCAGATGCATGAAACAGACACTTAGTCTATTAACACTTGGTCTCATTAAACTAATTTCTTGCCTTCTCTGCCAAAACTGATGGTAGCATAACTGCTGGGACAGCAGGATACTCACCTGCAGCTCTTAATTTGCACTCTCACTCTAACAGGAAACTGGAAAGCAGGAAAAAGAGCTATTTCTTGACTTATCATTTGGCCACCATGTTGTCAAAACAAATTTTCCTAAACAAAATTGATCAAATCATACTGGAAACACAGTTCATTAACACTCAGCACTAATGCACCAAATAAATATCTGCAACTAAATGTCTCCAACAGCTCTCGACTTCCCTCAGAATACTTCACAGGCTAAATGACAATGCAGTGGAAAAACTTTCTTATTCATTAACTCATATGCTTTAAATACTCCTGCAGCCAAAGGCAGCAATAGTTTCATAGCACAGATATTATTGAAGGAGATGGAAGGACTCCAAAAGTTAAATTAGAAATTTCTCCACAAGGGTAACTAGAGCTACAATAAAATTATAGTTGGGAGATGCTAATAAACACAAGCAGACAGAAGATTTCAGAGGGATCAATTGTTTCCTAGGAGGGATCATTGGCAATGCAGCACAGCCACTTCAGCAACCTCTCCCACTTTTGGTCGCTGTTCAATCCTTGGGGCAACAGCTTTTCCCTGCAACCTTACTTCCAGTCAATACCTATACATACACGCTTACAAAATATTCCCTGCATCTCAGTAGCTTTACACATGCACAATGGTTATGCCCTAAGGCTGGGTATAAATAAATCAACAGTCTGGTTTCTCACTAATTCATCAGTGAGCTGTCCCTCAGAATACTAGCAGAAACTATTTGGAGGCTCTAGAGGAGAAGCCAGAGAAATGAATGAAACATTTGGTGCCTGGTGTCTGCAGCCTTAATTTTAGCTTGGGCCAACCATGAAGGTTACTGGCCTTTCAACCTGTGGTTGAAAGTATTCAGACACATGCTGGGGAGACAGCTATTCAGACATCTAGGACAGTAGGGAATAAGCCAGGTTTTCTCGTGCTCCAGAGATCCCCCTGGATCAGGTATGGCAAGCAAAAGAGATAAGGTAGAGGGGATGGGAATTTGAGCAAAAAGATTTCAAGAGGATTAAGTAAGTAGAAAAGGCTGAAGGTGCATGGAAAAAAAAAAAAAAAAAAAAGAGAAAAAAAAA
>NDXB01007373.1:0-23717 GCA_002631895.1 Agapornis roseicollis | reverse complement strand
GCAAGGAAAAAAAAAAAAAAAACAGGCTAGCAGAAATTTTTAGAAAGAAAGATGAGAGGGATGGGAGTTAGAGAGCGAAGATAAAAGGAAGGGAAAGATAAAAGGATAAGAAAGAAGGAGGGGGTGTTGAGGTCAATGGATGCTGATATGGAGGAATGATAACAAGAAGGAAGCTAATGGAAACCTTTACCCACTTCTCACCCTTGGAGAGGTGTGCCCTGCTCTGAATGTCTGTCCTCATTTCAGCTGGTACTCTGGCCACATGGCAAGGAAGCAAGGCCTAGCTTGCTATGACCCCCCTCATAAAACTTCTGCTGAACTCAGCTGGTATTGGCTGAACAAAGCTCTTGTGTTTAGAAGCTCTTGTTTACAGAAGCAAAGAAGTAGTTATTGTTTTAATCACACAAATGGACTCTTTTCCTGGTTAAAGATACACATCTTTACACAGGCAACTCTGTTCAAGAGATAAGTGGGAAGATGATGTACCTTTGTCCTCTGATCTGCTGGAGAAAGAGTCCTGAACAACCTGCTCATAGGAGAACTGGTGATTTAGCAAACAAGAACTTGTGGCCAGCAAAACAACTATTTAGATGATGAATCATTCTCCAGGTCTATTGCAGGGAAGGGTTTCCTCCTTCTTCCCACTGTGCTGACTAGCTTTTAGTCTGACATCCCGATCTCAACATTTCCTTCACAGTATTCCCACAGATGTCTCCCTGTCCTTTCCCAATGCAGGAATCTGTGACAAGAGGTTGGAAGGTCTGATCTAAGAACTGCAAACAGTTCCAGGGAGGAGAGGTTTGCCTCCACCACCTGAGGAAGAACAGTCTTTTGGATGTGACAGTCCAGAGGGCAAGCTTTTGATAGCAGAGCTAACAATAACCATGGGCAATGCTTTTTTGTTGTTATTATTATTTGTTAAAAATGAACAAAGAAACAAACAAACAGGAAAAAAAAACCCACAAAAACCAAAACCCAACATGCTAATTCCTAAAGAAAAGCAAATGCTGCTCCAGGGTACTTAAGCCTCCTACTTGGAAGATAGGAAACAGAACTAGGGAACTGTTCAAAGTCATGCACAGATTCTGGGGCAGTATGAGGGAATAGTGACAATTACATTGGTGATAATCAAGTGCTTTATTCAAGAAAGCACCTTTCTTCACATGCTCCCAGTATTTATATCACCCCATCTGACACCTTGAAAATTCATCAAGCGTCTACCTGTTACTTTCTCTCACAGGCATATTTTTTCCTGCTATCTGAACACTGTGGAATCTGGAGCAAGTCACAGACAGGTTATAACCTGGAGGTATCTGGAGATTAAGTGTGAGGTGGGCATCTAAATATGCCTCAGAATCTGTGCCAAATGAATTAGCTGTAAAAAGAAGTCTGGGAAAGCAAGAAGCTGAAATTTTGCAAGCCCTAAATTGTCAGCCTAATCCCTTGGTCATTTTTCCTCTGCCTACTTCCACTTAAAAGTTTGCCTGCAGAAATAACTTCAGTGAACAGAAAAGTGAATAGAAAACTCTTGGTCCATCCAAACCTTATTTTCAGCTATGAATTTACCCGGTTTAGATTCTACTCTGCTCTCATGGGACCTCACTTGGAGTATTGTGTACAGTTCTGGTGTTCTCAACATAAAAAGGACATGGAACTGTTGGAACAAGTCCAGAGGAGGGCACGAGGATGATCAGGGAACTGGAGCACCTCCCATACAAAGACAGGCGGAGAGAGTTGGGGCTGTTTAGCCTGGGGAAGAGAAGGCTGCGTGGAGACCTCATAGCAGCCTTCCAGTATCTGAAGGGGGCCTATGGGGGTGCTGGGGTGGGACTCTTCATTAGGGAACTGTAGTGACAGGACAAGGGGTAACGGGTTCAAACTTAAACAGGGGAGGTTTAGATTGAACATAAGGAAGAAATTCTTTCCTGTTAGGGTGGTGAGACACTGGAATGGGTTGCCCAGGGAGTTTGTGAATGCTCCATACCTGGTGGTGTTCAAGGCCAGGTTGGACAGAGCCTTGGGTGGCACAGTTTAGTGTGGGGTGTCCCTGCTTACGGCAGGGTGTTGGAACCGGATGATCTTAAGGTCCTTTCCAACCCTAACTATTCTATGATTCTATATTTTACCATGGGTGTAAAATCATTTTCTAATCCTGACTGATGATCACCACATGCCTTGGAACAAAAGGATTTGTGCTACTTACAATGTTATTTTGGCTAATGTAAATGCCGATGCTGTTTACAAAATGCCTAACCTGCTTTAAACATTCTTAATAAGGTATTTGTCTTCATAATACCACCCACTATGGGGATCTCCAGGTTAATTATGTGTCACATAAAGAATCAATTGTTGCATCTTAATTTTACGAAATGGCCACATAGTCTTGTATTACATTACACAACATCTTGCTATTTTTGTGTGTGGTTTTAAAGTATTTAAATTAACAATACTGGGAACTTCCAGAATAGTTTGTATGTTAAAATTCACTGTGTTATAAACCGCAATGAAGGAAACCTTACAGCCTGTCCCTCTCACCCCAATAAAAATACATGCTATTCCTTCTATCAGAGAGGTGATGAAAATATGTATTTACCAAAATAACACAGCAAGGCTAGTTTGCTTTTATTTCCCTTTCAAAATGGGATCCCAGGGCTCACTTTTGCACCAACACAGGGACTGAAGTACCAGAGTAGATTTTAGTGAGAAGTTAACACAGCATGACCCAGACATTGCCCTTGTTGCCCCAGCCTGGTAACACTGCCCCACATTGTCTCCACCATTCTGCTCCCACATCAGCACATCATGAGAACAAGCAGGCCAGTGAATCTGACAGCAATGTTATGTAGAGGAGAATCCAACAGGGTGGTGAGCCCTGCTTCCTGCTATGTTGCCGCCAAATATCTACTCCCTGCAGAGCCTCTCCCAGTACAGCGCTCAGTGTTACTTCTGCACCCCTCTGCACTCTGCACTGCCATGCTTTATTCCTTCCCTTTGTAACGCAGGAGCTCTAGCATCCCTAATGCCTTCTCTGTATTGAAGCTGCCTTTCAGGCCACTAAACACTTTCATCTGCTCCCTCTAGCCCCTCTTTGTCTCTTACAAAAGAAATGACCCATAACAAACACAGTACTCTACAGGAGGTGTTACCATTCACATCTACAGGGATATTATAACATCTTCCAAGTCTACCTCTTTCTTCACACATGCAAGCAGCTTATTCACTTCTTTATTACTGCTGCTGCACATGGCACAGACATCTTTATCAAGTTGTCTTTATAATAGCTACTTATGTTTTCCTCAATGGTTAGAGCTAATTCAGAGCCCTACCATGTGTCTGAATGCTTTAAACTATTCCTTCAAACATGCTTTACCCTGCCACAGCCCATGTTTTATCTTCCATTCTAGTACCCGAAATCTTTCAGCCCTTCTTCTCAGTGTATAATTTGTTTCAGCTGCAAACAGTAAATATTATTATCTTACTGTTCTCCATGCCTTCCAGTCATTAAAACTATAGATATTGACCAGCACTAATCCATCAAGTGGTAGCTCAAGTCAATTTACCATCAATTTCTTTCCATCCCAAGGATGCCTTATGTATTCTATCTACTTTCTCCAGCCTTTTAACTAGGATTACAACTATATAAACAGTCCTTTTGCGCTCACTCCAGAGCTCCCAACGTCTCTTGATGCCCTTTTTCACAGAAGGCTATCTTTTTGTCAGTTCTGACTCATCTGGGATGCCCAGCAACCCAAGCTGCATGAAAATTACTCAGTTCACCCTTGAAAGCCACGGGTAAAACTTTATATGCCATTTCACCTTACTCCTCTAACCCATGTAGCTCTTTCAAAAATAATCCACCCTATTAGCAATCAATTATTAATACTCTCAGTCACTGGGTTTCCTTACCCCTGTGTTACCCCAGTGCCTGTGGTTCTGGTTTTGGTGGTTCTCACATGCCATGGAGTTTTTAAACAGAAGGAATCATAAGTAGCACCTTATTAAACATGTTTAGACAGTTATCTATCAAGTCTGCTGGCCATTTATAATGATTCCTTTTCAGTAGTTCAAATCTTTTTTGCTCATGAAGTTCATCACAAGTCTGACAGGAAAAAAACCTGGGCTTTATCTGATTCTGTGAGTTATAAGCTTAGTTAAATATAAAATAACACAACAGACAACTTTCAAGCATTGTCTTTGTGTGCAAACCAGCCACTGTGGCCCCACAGCATCCTGCTCTGATCCATCCTGGCTGCCTACCAGCTCTGCCGAAATACTCACATATTCATGGCTCCAAGGCAGCACAAATAGCTCCAGAATTCATCCAAATCTCAGCCTATACAATCTCTGTTATTCCAGTCCTGAGGGTCCCATATTTTTTCCCAGAACCTTTTGATCATGCCTTTAAGCATACTACTTTCTTCCAGATTTAAGTCTGCTCTCCAAGCTTATTCCCTTCTGCCAATTGCCTCAGAGCAGAGCTTCCACCTGGACATGGTTTTCTTGCCCGGACCACATCACATGGCACATGCCAGCTTCCATGGTGGAACAGCTACATGCACATATTCAGAAGGTATTATCCTGAGACCCTTTGTGTTGGTCTCCTTAAAAACTTACTTCAAATAGGTCCTCACACTGACATCTGCAGGTGAGTGGCAAGGACAGAGAACCATTTATAGCTCTACACCTTCCTCTCCCACTTCAATTTGCATTACCCTAACTGTATGTCCATCCCCTTATGCTGATACAACTCAATAGCTATCTGCAACTTTTTTCCTAAATTATAAATGGCTTCCCCCAGGCTAATTTGTTTCTTTCATATCACAGATTCTCTTTGGTCATCTTCAGCAAACACAATCAAAGCTGGCTTCTCCACCTATCACTCCATGCAACCTCAGGATCAGTGACAGGAAGCAACTACAATTCCACAATTTATTGTATTAGCACTTCTAAAACAACAAAGAAGGCACTGATTTTCCAAACCAAAGGCACACAGGAAAGCACAGAAAGCACCTATGTCCATTCACATCAGAGAGGACAGAGACATTTCATAGGAGAGGGCTTCCACCAGCCTGATAACTGCTCCCTTTGAAGCTGAAGGATGGGAGTACAAGCAGGAGCTTGTTGGCTATTTTCTTACCGGTGTCAGTAGAATCATTTTGCCACAGGCCCCTTCTTGCCGCTTGTGTCATTTGACAGAAAAATGGACACCAACAGTGAAAATGTGACTGTTTCTTTTTTTCTTTCTTTTCAATACCCTGTACTAACCACCTAGAGAACGGCTGATAACCCCGAGGGTAATTCAGGCAAAGGTGCTCCAGCACTCTCTTGGTTGTCTGCTCTGATTTAAAACAGGTTCAGGTAACAAATGGGTAATATAATACCATATAAGGAGTTAAAGAGGACATGAGAAAGCAGGGTCAAAAAGAGATTTTACCAGAGAGCCCAAGAGCAAGTCACTGATCATGTTCTTACAAGGCTGGGTTAGGAAGGACATCCTACAATGAGTCCTGGGGATGTGGTCTCCACAATCAGAAATCAAACATCAGGAAAGTTCTCTCAGGTGAAGCAGCTTCCACCAACTGCTAAGCAGGGTTTACAGGTCCACAGAGTCAAAAGACTCATTTTATCACCAGCCTACATGTCTGATGGTACAAAGTAAACTGACAGCCACTAAGAAGGCTGATGGATATTTGTACCTTAAATTTGGCTGGGAAAAAACATTAAAAGGACAACAAAACCAGATTGAAACAGAAGCTTCTACTTTATTATGGGAGAGGTGAACCTGTGGTGCTTGTCCATGAGGAACTGACCAGCAACATGCAACTGATTTTAGATATTTGGGTTTATTTACCAAGGTAGAGAATCAGTTAGAGCAGTTGGATGCAGACTTTTGCCAATTACCTATAAGCCTTTCCCCTATGCAGTCCCACCAGCACAGGCTCAGTTTAACATCTTCACTTACTGTGCTTTTGGAGAGAAAGAGAAAAAGAAATCAGCTCTTTGAAGCCTGTAACTAACAGACTGAAGAAAGGAAGACAAGATCAGAGAGACAGAGCTGAGGTGAGGGAGAGGCAGTTGTTTCTAGCAAGTGGGATAACTGGCGTGACATGCAAAAGCAGCTTACACTTCCTCTTGTTCTGCTGTGGATATTTCCATGTTGGCTTTTTCAGAGATGGAGACCAAGAGGAAGCAAATGCATAGCAACTGATAAATGCTTCACCTCCTACAGCATTAGGTGAGAAGCATAAAGGCCTTGTAAAACTAAACTACAAGTCTCCAAGTCTTTGAAAACCTACTGACTGCTCACAGCAAAGCAGCAAACCTTCATCAGCAGAGAAGATGCTGACTCCAGATTAGAGGCTTTCAGGTTTTCTCATCTTGCAGCTGTATCACCTGGGAAAATTTGCATAAGAACAAGGTGCCTTTTTCTTCAACTTGTTTTTATGATTTCTACTGAAAATGATAATCCTCTGTTTGTGACACTGCAATCATTTCTACTACAATCAAGTGTTCTGTCCAAAAGGAGGATTACTGCTTCAGTTTACAAAAGCATAGGAACTTTCAGAGGAACAAAGCAGCCAGTTTCCAACAAATGACCTTGATAATGGAGAACAAAATAAAACAAAGATATAAAAACAACACTATGCATGATCAGATCTACCACTTCCAAGAGGCATCTGGTGTCCTTTAAGTTCATAAAACCTGACACTTCCCAAAGATGTTTGTACAGTAGAAATGGAAAAAGTGGCAAAAGGCTTTTCTTTTTGCTGTGCCACTCTCATTTTTTCTTTGACAAGCTAGCAATGTTTTAAAACTAAACATCAGACACATGCACATGCACATAGAAAACCTACTGCAGGGCACAACTTCATCCCCTTAGCAGTGTCCTGTGAGGAGGAACATCACTGCTCACAGTGCTGAGTGTCAAACAACTGGCTTAACACTGTGCCTCTGGCAGCTGCTCTGAAATCCAAAGAACAAACAGTTAAAAAAGCCTTTGTTTTCCTGCCTTTTTTTTTTTTAAGAACATAATTTAGCATGACTCTCCACAGAACAATTTGCATGGGATTACCCACAGTGCACTGCATTATGATAATACACTTCAACCTCTGATGCATGTTAGACTGACAGTTAAAAATCTGTCAAACGAGGAAGAAATGATACAGGAACATGATGATGTAAGACAGGACTGTAAACATTCTGCACTTGTGCAATCTGCCAAAATTCCATCTAAAATTGGCCTAAGAGAGAGAACAAGAGTATTGTGCACTCAGAACAGCTTTAGGGAATGTTCCCAACTCAAGCAGAAAACAATACCTGACTAAGACACAGATGCAATCACCAAGGACTGAAAAGCACAGCAAACCAGAACTAAGAGCCGAGAAGGAGGCAAGGAGAGATTTTCTTCATTTCTTTGATTTCCCACCGGGCAGCAACCTGGAGGGAATATTCCCTCTTGCTCATCCAAGGATGGTTCGGTTCACTGCGCTTCACAACACACATTCTCTCACGCCACCTCCTGCTCCTCTTCAAGCCCTGCTGCATCTTCTGATGCTGATAGAAATCCTTACTAGATCCTGGACAGTCTCTGTGTTCCAAAGTGGCTGTCCTGAAACACTGAGCCCCAGGGCTGTATCAGTCACTGAATCCAAACTGCTGGTACTTCATTCCTGCAGTCACGGATGGGTACTCAGCCCTTCAGCAGACTTCACCAAGGGAACGCAGACAACTCAACATTTTCTAGCATTGGTCATGCACTCTCCCATAGGAAACAGCCACAGGAAAACTGTATCAAATGTGAAGTCTCCCCCCTTCAGTCAATTCCACACATTGTTTTCCTAATAATTTAAGTAATAGATATCTCTCCTCAAATCCCTAATCAAGGGATAAGCATATTTTAGTAACCAGAGAAGAGTCATTTAACTGGCCAGGAAACTTTTCTGCAAAGCCCTCAAAGAAAGGCAACAGATACCAAGGAGGGATGAAAGCATAGGGCTGGTTGAAGGGAGGGGATATGAGAAGCAGTATTTTCCACCAGGTCTCTTCATTAGTTCTCTCAAAGTGAAGTCACAGAATATGAACAAAACAAGGAATGAGGCCAAATTGTATTTGCTGAAGAGCAGTTATAGAGATTAGTGTATTAATTAATCAAGATAGCAGTGTCAGCAAGGGCCTGACCTTTATTCCTGCCCTAGTAACAGCTTTGTCCCTGGTGACTTTTGGCTTGCATGCTACAGCCATTTAAACACACCCATCAATTAATTGCAGAATACTCTCTGGGAGATAGGAGAGCAGCACTGCAAGCAGGGATGCTGAATCAGAAGAGGAGTAACACAGCCAAAGGCACCTCATCAAGGGCATTGGCAGAGCTAGGGAGAGAGCCCACAATCCTCTTTACCTCTTGTACTTCACCTCTCACTGCTAGAAACAAAATTGTTTGAAGATACTAATTTGGAATTCTGCCATGCTATTTTTTTTTTCTTTAAAGAAAAGAAATCAGTAACTTACAAGGAATAAAGATTAAATTTCAGAAAAAAACACACCCCAAACCCAAAGAAAAGTCTGTTTTAAAAGTCCTTTTCTCAGGACTTAGCTGCCCAACTCTACTCTGGGGAGCCTGGATTCCTTTACCTAATGTCTGGCATACAGCTGGTTCACTCACTGCTTCTTGAGTACCAGCCTGAGGACAGACAGGCCCAGCAAGCCTCTGAGCATTACTGTCACCCTAACAAAGAATCTCCAGTCTCTGTAGGTGCAACTGGATGTCAGAGTAGAAGTGGAATGAGGAGCTGCCGCTGTCCCTACAAAGCAGGAACAGAGAGAGGTGGAATCTGGACAGGCTCAGGAAGACAACCACAGACTTTCAGGCAACAAGAGTAATAAAAAAACATGAGTTCAGGAGAGAATGATGATGCTCAAGGATGGCAGTAGATGGACACAACATTGGAAGATACCCAATAGAATAGCCCCAGATGAGCAACAGTGCAAAGGTTGCAGTTTGGACATGAGAAATTGGTTGCTCAATCTGTTTATTACTAGCTGAGCTGAATCTCCCTTCCACTAACTTCCACTTCTGCTCTACAGTCCTTCATTCACTCCTGATGTTGGGGAAATCTCAGACAAGAAAGATGTTGATGGAGGCTGACTGGCATCTACTCAGCTTTCTCCCACACTCCTCAATGTAGAGGTTACAACATCTTAAACTATAACTAGATTAAGACCAGTCACACTGCATTACATTACACTCACTTATCTGACACCTTTCTGTCCATAAGTAGCTAACACATATCATCTCAACCATCAGACTTGAATTTGGACAAAAAGTTTTCCAGTCCAAATAAACCTTTTGAATATAGGTGATAAATTAATTTTTGTTGAAGGCAAGGGGGTTACCTCATGTCAAAGCCAGCTATAAAAACATATTCCTTTTCCTCCTCCCCAGCTATTGTTGGCAAACATTAGTTCTAGTGAGAGAAGCTATTTCTGGACTTTTATTGGCAAGTCTTATGCTCAGAGGCTAAAGGAAGAACTGGCTGACAGTGGAAAACACATTAGACATGACTTTCAAGAAATGCCAGCTTCTGCCAGGCTCTTATGCACATTTTTTTCTGGGGGAGGGAAGATCCTAAAAAAAACCAAAGTCTGTATTAACTGCTACCAGTAGAGGACAATTCTGTGAGAATCAGTGAGAGAAAAAAGCACATAAGGAAAGTTCTATGTCTCAGCCTGTCAATCAATTGCATAGTCACTGCTATTGATGCCCTTTTACCCTAATGCCATTCGATCTCTTCTGTCAGAGGAAAACCCCTTGTTAGCACAAAATGACTGTTGAACATGATTAAGGTGGAGTTTCTAGCCAATTTTTGCACATTGTATTATCATATTGTGCTGATGTGCACTCAGACATTCTCACACATCTGTGCATGTGCATACACACACATACGATCACAGGACACATTTCTAAGACACAGGTACCATAACAAACAGCACCCATTTGTAAGTGAACAGTTAAAATAATACATTCATCAGGAAAACCAGTGCACATTTGCCCACTTAAATGAGAGTATATGTTTTGGGCTAGTTGTCACATTCAGTTGTAGCCTTCCACCAACACACTTCCAAGTCTGCACTCACAAATACTGCACATAAACACCCCACCAGTACAACTGTTCACCTAATACATGACTCAGGAAAGTACAGGCAGGTGTATAAATTGAAATACACAGAGATTCGTATCCATTTCTCTTGTAAATTGTGCACATGGTCCTCATTTATTAATACCATGCTAACAATTTCTAGTAATTAGTGTTATAATAGGAAAATACAAGAATGCAGGTCTTAGTCCTTTGTAAGTGAATTAATTATACCCAAAAATGCCTGTCACCCCCAACACATACAAAGGAATAGACAGAACTGTTTTTTATTTCCCAAGCATTTACTTCAGTGTAACCAGGATTTATTCAGCAATGAGCTAAGAAACAATGCAGTAAAAATGACTAAATGGAAACATAAAAATCAAGCCCTTTTACATAGAGCCAAGCTGAGCATTACTATTATCCAGCCTCTTCCAGACTCCTAATAAAAATCAAAAATGATTGGCAAATGATTTTGGAAAAATACATGCTGGTTTTTTTCCCTTCTTTGTCTGCATGTGAACATAGTACACTTGTCAGTAAGCAACGGATTATGAAGGCTATAAATACCCGCATAAACCCACATCGTGCCTTCTGTGACTCAGTGCCACTAACCCTGCCTTTGTAAGGCTCCTCCACCCTGAAGTCTTTGCCATTCCAGTTTCAGATTGGAAAATGTAACAGACCCCATCTTCATCAAACTCAGATCCACCACTTGGGAATATTTCCCCCTGAAGCTCCCCCTTTGGAGCTACTCCAAAGCTCCTCAGTCTAGTGTTAGCCTCATACCAAGGAATGGAAATACAAATATTCAGCTACTGGAAACATTAAACATTAAAATCTACCTTTAACATTAAAATCTGCTCCCTTTTTGTTCTGTCAAACTCAGCAGTGTCTATTCTGCATCCAAACCCCACAAAGGATTGTGTGCAATCCGTAAAGACAAAGTCTTAATTCAGCACCTACAGGCTCTCTTACCAAGTCTCTCACAGGGGCAAAGCATTCATTCATAGACAAACAGTAAGCTCACAGAGGCAGGTTTCAGGAGTTCATGTGCCGTGGAGGAAAAAGACATTAAGGTTTTGCTCTTTCTGCAATTTTTTACCCTTTCCTTTTAATTTCAAGCACATTTACATAAATGAGATGTATTTTGGGGTTATGCCAAACCTCTGTAGTATCGACACAGAAATATTATGGGTAAAACACTTCTGGTTGTCTTGGGAGCATTCTGGCAGTCTTAAAGAGAAGGCCTTCAATTACTGATTCTACCTTTTTGGAAGCTCTTAAAGGTTTAGGTTATGGATGAAGAGTTATGAGATCTCACATTTAATTCAGTCTATCACAGCTGTACACTCTTAAATGAAATCAGTGGAACCGACTGGAAAGAGTAGGATACTTAATGAAGCACCCTGGGGGTTGAAATACTCAATGTGTTATTGAATGTTCATGAAATAAACCTCTTTGAAGCTACCCTCCCTTATTTTAACCAGTCAGGATCTCCAGCAATGCCAGCTTGACCTTAAATGCCATCTGGACTGTACTTCTATATTCTGAGCAGGCCTAGAAAAGACACATGCTTCTCATTCTTGGAATGTATGAGCAGAATTTGATCTCTCTTCAGGCTGTCCCTCCTGAGAACCTTTTCCCCCCAATTCAGAACTTTACCCAAGCTTCCTCCCCCCCCCCCCCCCACCACCCCCCCCCCCAGTATCTCAAAAGATAATCCTGAAAAGACATAAAAAATACCAATAAGATTTCTCCTCCTTTCTAGCAATGAACTCAGGGAAGATATCATTGATGCTACACACATCAACAGCAGACACTAAAACGTGAGCTGAATACCCTGATATCAAGTGTCTGCCCTTGTAATTAGCATCAAAGGCATGAATAACAAGTCATCATTTACACCTCTACGGGGTATTGAGTACCTCTGTATAAATAGGTTGGAGGAACTTACATGGGATCTGACTACACATTTCCAGTTTTGGAGATGTCAACATTCTCTGTCACAAAATCCATCCAAGGCATTTTAATTCCCAAAATATTAATGCTGAGAAAGTAATTTCTAAAGGGCTGCAAAAGATGCAGTAGGAAGAGTTAAGGAAGACATGGTGTGTTCTGTTGAGCTTTTGATAAAAAACAGATGAACAATAAGGAGAAAACATTACAAGGAATAAAGCATTTCCCCTTTCTTTACAATGCAGCAGGTAGCATCAGCTTAAAGCAGTACTGAGAGACATTGCCTGTGCTGTTTTGCTTTCCATCAGCCTGGCACCCCTAATGTCAATAAGGTGTCATTGAACCGGATTACAGAGTGTGAGGAGGCTGCCCTGCCCTTCTGGTCCAATCTCAGCTGGAAGAAGGGCTGGGACAGGAGCTCAGAAGGCATTCATCACCTCTGCTGTCCTGGAGGGCTACCATACGCAAGCAGCACATATGTGCAAATGCCTGTTGTGAGCGTGCTGTCCTTCAGCAGGCTTAGTTGAGACCCTGTACACTGCACTCCACACCTTCACTCTAATTAGTTGCAAAAGAAAAGTAACTGAAAGACAGATTTTCCCTCAGCTTTGCATTTACCAAAAGGTCACCAAGGAAGCATGATTTTTGTTCCCTGTGAACAGAGATATCAGAATGTAATGAAATTTCAACTCCATCACTGCTGTGTGCATTTTCTTTTCAGTCTTCATTTATGCTCCCTTTCCCCTTCACAGGCTACTATGGACTCCACATGTGCTATGCAAGAAAGATATATCAGGAAAGCTGAGGGTTATGCGTCTCTGTCTTGTCCCCACCCTACCACCACCAGGAAGTGTCACACAACAGCAGAATGCCACGCAGTCCATCACCACTTTAGCAGCACCTAGACCAGTAGAGACCCACAAGTAGCCTCATATGCTATTACACATATACAGAATCATAGAATCATAGAATAGTTAGGGTTGGAAGGGACCTTAAGATCATCTAGTTCCAACCCCCCTGCCATAAGCAGGGACACCTCACACTAAACCATGTCACCCAATGCTTCGTCCAATCTGGCCTTGTTCATATGGGAGATGCTCCAGTCCCCTGATCATCCTCGTGGCTCTCCTCTGGACTTGTTCCAACAGCTCCATGTCCTTTTGATGTCGAGGACACCCGAACTGCACACAATGCTCCAGGTGAGGTCTCACGAGAACAGAGTAGAAGGGCAGGATCACCTCCTTTGACCTGCTGGTCATGCTCCTTTTGATGCAGCCCAGGATATGGTTGCTTTCTGGGCTGCAAGCACACACTGAAGCCAGCTCATGTTCATTTTCTCATCGACCACCACCCCCAAGTCCTTCTCCGCAGGGCTGCTCTGAATCTCCTCTTTGCCCAACCTGTAACTCATATTTCAAGCAATGCCAGTTACATAGGTTTCATGTTTTGCCTACAAGCAGAGATAAATGCACACTCACACACATACACTATTGTTCTTATAACGTGCACACACATCACCAAGTGCACATACAAGCAGGAGCACGTACACATCCACTTGAAAAACACCATGTACATCCTATCACCCAGTGGTGCTAACACACCATTACAAACTTGCATGTAGTTATGGTACTCAAACACGCACCTTTCCTGACCCAACCTCTTGGAATGCAAGAAGCCTGGGAATCAATAACCACTTACAACCCTTCAATCCAACACTGTCAAGTTTGCTCTCCCCTGTTCACAGTGACAGACAAGCAGATTAAAGATACAGGACATCAGTATGCAGAGGAGGAGAGGTGGTCACTGTGTCAGCATAAGAAGCAGGCAGATGCTGCTGTATTCAGGAGAGGCTGTTCTTGCCTCCTGTAACCAACTCATCAGTGCTGCCACTGTCCCAAAAACCTTCTCCTTTATCCCCCAGGACATCAGTGCAACCAAACAGGATAGAACAGTGCAATAACCATGGGCCAATTTCTTGAAATAATGTAATTGTACATAGGAGGATTCAGAAAGAATTCAATTCTTACCTGTTTCCGCAGCCTAAGCAATGATCTTGCCCACATAAAGATGTGCTATGTGATCAGTATTGCACTGAAACAACTTGAAACCATAACCTGCAGAGACAGTGTGAAACTAAATACACTCCAGGCACAGCAGGCTGCCTTTAGAATTGTCAGGGTGCTTTGCTGACCTTTTAAAGTGAATGAGCTTGCAAATGCTCTGCAACTGAGAACAGTCAATACCTGTGCCAATAAATTTTAACCAAAAAGCTGTTGGTATTCCCAAAGTCTGCCATAAGCTCTAATCGTGTACCTCTGTCACAGCCATATCTGTGCATCCAGCATCTGAACGTCCCAGAGCTACTCCATCTCAGCCCACAACATGGCCCCATTCTAACAATCCTGGGGTTCTCACTGTATCTATATTCAGAGATCTCAGTTTTGCATTATGAACAAATCCTATTATCCTCAACCTGAATCTCTTCTGGGCAGAGACAAGCATTACTATAAATATAATTATGGTTATTTAATAAATGTACAATGTCTGCCAATCTATCTTGTTAAATTAACCACAGGAGTGAATTTTGCATTAGTCCTGACAAGGCTCATTTTCAAAGCTGACATTTAATACCAAGCCCCAGTACAAATCAGACTTCAGGCTACGCAAATCAAAGGATTTGGTGTGAATCTGTGAGGACTGGAATGTGTAAAACCATAGAAGCAGTTTTGGTGGCTCTCATCAGGTCTATGTGACACATTTACTTAGAGCTGATCAATCAGATGAGAAATTCAAGTAATTTCAGTGCACCTGGGGGTTAGGGGGGTTGTGCTTGACCCAGAAAAAGCTTCAATGCTTTGACCCTTGGAAGCCCTTCCAATCACTAAAAATACTGGCTTGATCAGAAAAGTGATCTTTCTGTTACTTATTCTGAGCCAGCCTGAGCTCTACTTTCAGATCCCGTTTTTTTCTTTCCCTCACTGGAAAAGACAAAAGGGCTGCTCTTAAAAGGCTACGAAGTCTTTATGGGCCATCAGACTACAGGGAACACAGAGCCCATCACATAGCAGTCATGGCTTTAATCTTTGATGGAAAGCTTTCTTCTAGTAGCATGGAGTACAGCATTGCCTTCAGGTGTCCTCACCTGGGTACAGAACAGCTGAAGACTGTAAGCAAGGTACCAAGTCACTCAGCCTTGTTTGTGCTGTATTGTAGGGTTGCCTCCTTTCTTTCCCCATCATTGCCACCCAGTAAGGGGCATATGCCCTCAGCCATTATGACATGGTTATACAACCCTTCTCTTTAACTCAGCCAGCCAGAGCCAAGCCTATTACTTCGCAAGGCCAGGAAGAAAAATATAAAGAAGGCAATAAAAATGGAATTGAAGGTATAGCATTATGTAAAAAGAGAGTGGCAAAGTAAATACCTTCAGGAGTGCTAGATTCCTCCTCCACTATTTTCACATAGAGATAGCATTTCAAGCCAGTCCTCTCACTCGAACTTCAATTTGCTTGCAAGATAAAATCATTTTATAAACTACCAGCTTCCCCTCCAAGTCAGAACAAGTCTCTGTACCCACAATCTGCTGACCAACAGCTTCTAAAGGAATGACTACATAAAAGAGTACCTACCACCAAAAGTAAACCCCTGCCCTTCTTATCCCATGACAAAAGCAAATCCATAAATTCATTTTAAACTGTATTTTATAGAATAAATAAGTGATCTCCAGGAGGAATATGCCACTATAAAATGGATAATTTCTGGGCTTTTTTAGCCCCATTTGCACAGAGCTGCACTTCTTTCTCAAAATCATTTGCAATACCTTCCCCTCAAACTCATTAAAAGTCATCTTTCTCATTGTTGTTTTGTATCTATCTCTGATTCTATCTCTGATTCAATTTTATTGTGGTGTTCAGTCAAAATTTCCAACACCCTCAAAGGGGGCTATTCTCCCAAAGGAAAATTTCTGCTTTACTCCAAAAGTTAAGAAGAGGTGGGGCACAGTAAGACAATAAGTTAGAAATGCTTTGAGAAAGCTGTGGGTTTATCTAAGCCAAAACTCCTTTGTGAGAGTGTAATGGGTTAGAGGTGACTTGACTTAGGGATGAGCAGCTCAGCTCTTGGGTGACATTTTTGATCAGACTCCACTAGAAAGATACCCTTCCCAGTTGAGCTCCCCTCTTCTCTATAAACAAGGAATTATTAACTGGAGCAGTGGATTGTATAAAAAAGTAAATATTAATTGGAGCAGTGGATTAGACTGGGTGTGTTCCATTGCAGGTGAATACCACTGCTACTCAGTTATAGAATTAGTCTCTTTCTGTCTCAAGGAATATCTCATTATTTACACAAAACATAACCCTTACACGAGTGGTACAGACAAGTTCAACAAAGAACCTTCTGGAGAGCTAAGTCCTTGCTTTGAATCTGGCAGACTAGAATCACAGTTTTCTTCAGCCCAGAAGAGGGTAATGATCAACTGCTCAACTCTGATCAACTGCTTTAAATTCTTTAAAGTTACTTTAAAAGCAGTGTTTTCACCCCAGTGCAAAATGGGAACATCGGCTGGGAATACCATAAGGTTTCAAGGACACTACATGCTTTCCACAACTGTGTATTGATATTTTTCTCTCCTGAGGTGAAAGGTGCTGAGGAAGCATTGACTAGGGTGATTATGGTGATAACAGAAAATTAGGTTAACCATCTTTGGAGGTTTGTGCAAGCCCTAGTATCTGATCTCTAAAGCAAAAATTATGCTAGGACTAAGTGGGCAGTTGGAGTAGAAGATTTCCCATTCCTGGAACAAACTGAATAGATGCCTCTTACAGATACCAATCCAAAAGGTCCTGAAAAGGAACAGCATGTTTACTCTGCAGCTAGTCTGGTGACTTAATAAATCCCAAAGGGATGGGATAAGGGGAATGATAGTTAATGATTAGCATCACCATCACTGAGAACACCCAGACTATAACATGCTATAATCTTTAGAAAGACTAACCACATTATGGGTGGAAAAAGAAACAGCTCTAGCAAACTAAAGGTACCGCTTTAATATGCATATCTGTTTAACAATATTATAAAATAGTTCTTCTAATAGTGCTCTAAAGCTTATTTTGCAGTTATGGTACCAAACATTTTGTTACTGTTCTTAACAATGACTGCCATGACTTTTTAGCTTCTTATATCCATTTTTTACACTACATTGTCTGGTATCTATTTTTCCTGTTTCTTTGTTCAGTGACAATAAATCTATGCTATTACCCCTTGGAAGATTATTTTCAGCAGCCACATTTAGGAAAATGACCTCCACTGTTGTTTACTCATTACATCCAGAAATCCTAGTAAACAATTAGTGCTAACAAACAAGAAACTGAGTCTGAAATAACAGAAATCTGTCTCACTATAATCTATCATTTAGATTTTTTCATCAATATTATAATTCACTGTCTTCTACACTCTAATTATTGCCTTCTCTTTGCTAAACCAGGATTGGTTTCAACTGACTACGTCCTCAGTTCTTGATTAGAGAATTGTGCCTTTTTGGATATGTAACAAAATCTTTTTTAAAAAGGACTCAATTTTTATTCATAATACTTCTGTATATTTTTTTTCTCTTGTGGTCTGCCTTATCTATTACATTTCCTCAGGTCTGGAAAATCAGCCCTTATTAAAGAAAAAAGTATACAAGAACACATGTTAATAAGAACACTGTCCTCTGCCCGTATTAGAAGTAATTGGGTCATGACCAATGGTGTCTAGGTAACCACAAACTCCCACACCAAAGATTAATTCATCCTTTTCTGTCATAATGTAGTCCAAAATAGAGTTACACTGGCTACTACATCTTTTGTGTTAGAAAATAGTCATCTGTAATGTTTGGAATCCTTAATAGTGTTTACCTCTGCTGCATGAAATCTCAGGTATCTCACCCAAAAAGAAATCCATAGCTACATATTTACTTTTTGTGCATCGAGTTATGAAGTGACTTACTGCATTTTTTAGTATGATTCAGTATGTCAAGCAGACTCATTTCCTAGCCTTTGTCAGCATACCTACAATATGCAGACCTGAATTATCAGTGTAACATATTTCAGTTGCCCACATCTGCCCTTTCTGTCCTCTGAAACATGGCATAGACTAGTATCTGGAGATTGTGAAGTTCCAAAAATGAAGTTCCCAAATTTTCCCCGAAGGTTTCAGTACAACCCAGTTTTCCCACAGTGGTTCAATTTCTTTATAACCAGCTATTAGTCTGAATTGCATTTGTTTTCATAGAGCTTGCTTCCTCCTGTCCCTCCCCTTCAGCATTTTGTTTTGCTTCATGAAAGATTAGTCCTCTTCTTCTGAAGCATAAGGGTGCCCCTTATGCATGTGGTCCCTATGTCTCACTTTCCTGATAAAGCTCTTCTCTTTCACATCAGTTATGCAGCCAATGTTCATCTTTCCATCTTTCCTCCCTTCTTTTATTTACAGCTTCATAACTTTAAAAAGCTCTCTGATAACATCACCAAGATTCTGGTTCTTCCTTTTCACTCCATGTATTTCTTTGCCATGCATTCCCAACATGCATCATCCAAACCTGCCTTTGCATCTTATTCTTCTGCTCCTTTCAGACCATGCACTGCCATGTTACACTTATGTTTACTCCTCTGTCCTCTCTTAAGTGAGGCTCAATTATGACAACTACTTGGTTGAAAATAGCTGAAGGCTTTTTTGTTTCACACCAAAAGGCATCCAGAGAAATCCTTCTGATTTTCTCTATGGCAGTAACTGTCATAATGAGTATCTGAGAGAGCTATATCACACATCATCAGCATTGAACATCTCCAAATTCTCTTTCTTCTCTTGGCTATGAGTAACCAACATCTTTTTTTTTTTTTGATTTCTACTATCTTCAGCTTCCTTGTGTCTGATCCTTCCTCACTTATGGCACGTATGCAAATGATTTCAGAATTGTCCCCTAGATCTGCATTTCTGAAGGTTGAATGCTGTGCTGAAATACCTCTTCCTAGACCACGTATCTTCACTTGTAGATCTCCTACCATCTGGCAGTGCATGCATCAAAAATTTATTCCTTAGACAAAAATTAGAATATAGCACATCCAAGGCAGATCACAGCAGGTTTTTTTCCTTATCATCCACATGCAATATGCAATATAAGGTCTCATCTAAAGATAAACCATCAATCTCCAAATTCCATCCAAAACTCTTCTGCTAGGCATATCAACTTCTGTCTCAGAGTTCATCTGACGTAAGCATACCCTTACTTGACGAGTACAGGTTTATCACATACAGAAGCACATATTTCTGCTCTGCTATTCAGAATTAAGGTGTTTGCAACTCAGTTTGGCTTAATTTACTTTCAAAATGAGTCAAGCCAAATTTAATTAAGGCCACCTTAAATCTGCTTCAGAGTGGTGACATGTAGCTTAATGTGGTTTAGCACAGGACTTTCCACTTGTACCTCTAGTTAAGTCAGAGGTGCTTTCCTGCATGTTCTGATATAGACAAACTAAGAATTCAGCCTGTTTAATTATAAAAAAAGATTGAAAAATGACTTAGCTGCATTGTGCAAGTACTTTTAAAAGGCCAAATTGCAACTCACTAAAGGTCTCTCCAAGTTAGCAGAGAATAGCAAAAATGCAGCTGAAAACAGCAGGCAGATGAATTCAGATTATAATAACACAATAACATTTAGCAGTTACTGACCTCTGGGACAAAATACCAGGGGACCAGATGGATTTCCAATCATGTGATGCTCTCAAATCCAGTCTGAATGTTTTTCTACAAAACCTTTTTACACAAACACAAGTTATCGAGCTTCATACAAAGCTGCCTCGATGAAGCCCAAAGGCTGATGACATACAAGTGGTCAAAACCAGAGGAGCCAATGGTCCCTTTGACCATTAAAGCTCAAGGAATGTGTTATTAACATTGTTTTAAGTGCTTAATACCTTTCCTAGTTACTGTAGCCTTCCCTGCTATAGGACAAGCTGCGCCTGGACATGGTGACCAAGAGCAAGAGAACCAAGCCCCCTTTGCTCTTACTATGACACTGGAATATCTGTCAAGTCTTCAGTCCAAACTTGAGACCTCCTCCAAGTCCTGCTTCATATGCTACCACGTGCACGTAACTCATACGCACACAGTGCAGCATGCTGGCCTCTCTGCTGCTGTTAATTTGAGCTCCCCTACCACCTCCTTCCAGCACCTGAAATTACAGAAAGGGAGAGAGGCTGTGGGGCTATGCTACATAGAAAGGACACTATTATTGCACTTAAGGAGCTGTGATAGAAGCAAAGTCTCCAAGTGTGGCCTCATGCAATATCCACCTTCTGCAGCTGGAAGACCTGACTATTCAAGCCACAAACCCACCATATGGTTTAGTCTGCAGACATGTGAATATTATTTACGATGCTTAGAGTACAAGGCAAGTATGCATATTGTGATATAAGTAAAAAGAAATGTCAGTACTCTGTCACTGAGGAAGGAATTTAGTACTTTCTATGCAGAGGAATAACAGTCAGTCCTTGGTATATTGGGTAATTGGAAATTTTGTATTGGAAAGAAAAACAGAAAAGGTAATATAGTACATTTTAGCACACCTGAAAAAACACATCTGGATTGGAAACAAAACATGGAAGTCAACCAGAGACAAGAGCCGAGTTAAACCCAGAGGTATCTACAGATTTTGAGCCTTCAGAGAATGAACAGACCATCTAATCTGCTTTTAGAGGGGACCAGACCAGGGAACCTGGGAGCAGATAACAGAGGTGTAAAGATGGCATTGAATATGGAGAGAAAGCCAACAGATGAAACAGAGAACTACTACAGCTGTGGGAAGCGCATCTTACAGGGATACAGAAACCAGCAAAGGGACAAAATGGAGACTGAAGAGAGATCAGATGGCAATATATAGTTTACACTGAATGACAGTATATATAACTAGAGAAATTCACTGCTGCAGGAAGCCCTGTCTGAGAAAATATTATCAAAGCAGATAAAAGAGTACTGTAATTATTCACAGAAAACAGTTCATTATTTCAGGGTTTTGATAATGATAATCAGGCCCCACGCTGCAATGTATGAAGTTGAGGAGAGGCAGGTCAGCCCCATAGGATTATCTCCTTTCCATGTCTTAGTGTAATTGAATCAATCACATTACAGGCTGGTTTTGTTTTCTTCCAAGCCACGAGGAACCAGCCTCTGTATGAAACAAGATACCTGATTATATGGACCAATGGTCTGATCCAGCATGGCAAATATTACAACCCTGAGAGGAGCAAAATGAATCTTTGCAGAAAATCCTGTGTGCAAAGGACTTTGAAATTTAGATGCTTCTAAAATCCATGCAGAGTGAAAGACAAACATGGCTCTTTCAGCCCGTGATTTTGCCACCTCCCCATTCTTATTTTCCATGCTTGAGAAGTTCGTGATTAGACTAGGAGTTTCATCAAAGGGCAATTTTCAGCTGCCAAATAGATTTGTATAATAAATCCACATGGGGCAAGATTAACAAGCAGGAGAGACATCAGAAATCAGAAAGCCAGCTGCTGTAATTCCACAGAAAACTTGAAAGAATAATGTGCAATGATATTTGGACTTTCAAAAGGACACCACTGAAATACTGCCGTTAGTTTTCATTAGGAATGCTGCTTTTCTATTTCTTACCTTTCCCAGGACTTTTTATTTAGCAGACTGAAATCCCATGGGCATTCAAGATCGTGCCATTCAGGATTGCTTAGAGGGCTCCAAGTATTCGGTAACATTTCAACCAGAAAAATCACATACGTGTCTGTGTGACTGCAAATGATTTGTTGCACTACTATAATATTTATAATAGAAAATTAAAAATAATCTTTAAGCATATAGTTTGCTTCACTATTGCAGTTCTCTATTTGCTCCAATAATTTGTACTGTGAGTGAAGCTAAGGCTCTAACAAATCCACATCTGAAGCCAAACCAAGTCCTCAGCTATACCCATAAACTGAATAAATACAATTCAGAGATTAACCTGACCACAAATTGTTAATAATTTTCAGCCTTCTGGCATTACAAAAGACTGTATGACTTCCAAGCATGGCAGCCCTGATTTTAATACTTGGAGAGTGTATTCCTCCTTACAGCTGATAAAAGGACATGCTCCTACAATCACAAGGTGACAGCACTTGTTTTACTTCTCTGAGTGGACTGCTTTTATTCCATTTCAAATAGGGTCAAAATAACCATGTCTTGTCAACAGGGTGAAAATACGGAGGTCGTCAATTGATTTATATCTTGTTTCCTCAAAAAATGCTATCTCTTCTCCATGAAACCACAAGTGAAATTGCAGATGGATTTTTGGCTTCAAGCACTAGGTTGCTCAGATCTGTAACGTTAAAACCTGGGATTCTTCCATCTAATCCCGCTCTCCTAAATTCTGGAAGATGAGTATGACAGGATACCTGCACTCTGATTCTATGTAGTCTTGTTGCTCACTCCTTTTGTAGAGAAACAGTTTGATAACCCTTATCTGTACTTAATACCTCCTTTCTCAAGTACATCTCTGAGATATGGAAAGACTGGGTTGCAATTAAATATCTAGGGAAGTGCCAAAGCAGCTGAGGGAGAAAGATTCCCTAAACAAAGCAGAAACAACAGTTGTTTAGAAAGCATTGAGCGAAAACAGAAATCCAAAGAAACATCAGCATTCAAGACAGGAAAGAATCAAGATAATGCCTGTTTTCAGCTCCTCAGCCCCAAGAAGTTTACTGTGTCCCTTGGTTTAGTATAAGGGAAACAACCAACTAGGAAACACTAACAATATTAGCGAGTGAAAGAAATCTGGGAGATTGCAGGGATCTGTTGGAACAAGCACTCCAAGGCTGAGTGAGTCCCAAACAGAAGGAGCAAACCTAGCTAAGACAACTGTTTCAGTTATATGATGGTGGGAAAGGGTGGGCCAAGCTGGAGATGTGTAACTGCCCTGCTGCATTATTGTGCATGCCAGCCGTGTCCACTGAATCTCAACAGACCTGGATACCTCCCAGCTTCACAGAGTCAGAACTATTATGATCTCACCCTGCCATCATTTTTTATTGTGCCATGACTTAACCATATGGTGTGGGACCTATTCTCCAGTTACGCAGCCAGTCAACACCCAATAATCTATCAACAGCAGAGACAAAGGAGTTGATTTAAGATGCTACTTCTGCCAAAGGACTGCAGATTGGGCCAGGCTGTCTGTTTAGGAGCTGGAGAAGCAGACATCTCCTTAGTGTCAACTTTGCAGTTGGTTCCAAAAGGCAGAGCAGCTAGTAAATTTTTCACTTCTTTGTGGTTCAGGACCATATTTTTCTCCTTTTCCAACATGCTTTTTACCAACAAAATCTGGCTTGAGATATAGCACCTATATTTTCTGCCAAGCCATGATTTGCATCCTACTTCTTGGCCTTAATGACTAAGTAGGAGAAACAGAGAAATGTGATTTGCCCCTAAAAATGGGGGTTAAGATCCCATGTTCTTCTATCTCAAGCTGTCGTGGTTTAAACCCAACCAACCAGGCAGCTCGTTCACTCACTCAACCCCCCCCTTTCTTGCCCTCTCCTGCTTCCAGAGAGATGGGGGGAGAATCAAAAGAATGCAACT
>NDXB01007372.1:0-12064 GCA_002631895.1 Agapornis roseicollis | reverse complement strand
AGTTTCTTGGGGACCATAGTTTCCAGGCTGCGGCAAGATAGTTCACTGCTCTCCAGCTGTGTGAGACATGGCAATGCCATGCCAAAAGATGGGGTAATGGCTGAGCTTGGCAGCACACTTCACCATTAGCCACCAGAGCAACCTATGATGAACTCGCTTGTTCCAGTAAAGTGTTCAGAAATAGCCCTGTTTCTCCCATATTCCCTGGCTCCAGTCTGCCTTCCCACTTAGAACAACTCTGCATAAACTGTTCCAGATAACCCTCCTGTCCTTCATGAAAAGCGAAATGCAGGCAAAGCACTTGCTTCTGTTTGCCTAGCTTCAAAACTAATTTGCCATGTTTACCCAGGGGGGGAATGGCTTCATTAGTTATCATCTGTAAAGTGAATCCTNATGATGAACTCGCTTGTTCCAGTAAAGTGTTCAGAAATAGCCCTGTTTCTCCCATATTCCCTGGCTCCAGTCTGCCTTCCCACTTAGAACAACTCTGCATAAACTGTTCCAGATAACCCTCCTGTCCTTCATGAAAAGCGAAATGCAGGCAAAGCACTTGCTTCTGTTTGCCTAGCTTCAAAACTAATTTGCCATGTTTACCCAGGGGGGGAATGGCTTCATTAGTTATCATCTGTAAAGTGAATCCTGGCTGAAAGCTACAAAGAACTGAGCCTTTCCACTATGCCTGTGCAAGATCAACTGAAGTACATCAATCAAGTGGCAAGAGGAGAGGGCAAAGCACTCATCAAACTGTGCAAGCAAATGCAGTTTACAATGAGCAGAAACAACTAATGTGTCTAGCTCAGAGATAAAGAAGAATTACAGACTGAGTAATGTTTAACCGAGTCTCACAGATCTGGGGAGAAACAGAAATACCGTATTCTTGAGCTGCTAATCAGATTGCTGCACTCTTCCACTTCATCTCATCCAACATGGCTTTGCTCCATAGCCATAAAAATCACTGTTGTGCAACAGAATTTGACCAGGAAGCATGATACTGTGAATGCTTTACTACATTAACTGCTGCAGTGGCAGGGGCAAGGTGCCTGTCCTTGCCCTACGCTGTCCCACATACTATCCAAAGAGAAGGATTGGTATCACTTTCTTCTGTTCAGTGCTTCAATCTGCAGCCTCTCCAGCTGGTACCTACTTAGCATGCATGTGGCAAAGCGTGGAGGTGGTGGTGGTGACAAGAGCCACAGCCAAGCGTAGTGTGGTGGCATATGCGTGGCATGCTGTACAACTTTTTCTGGCAATCCTCTTGTCGTGTGTAGCTTGGGCTTGCTGGGGCTTGTTACCACTTCATCTAGAGAATAACACCAAGTTTGGTCTTCTTTCATAAAATAAAGAGGGAAAAAAATCCAAGTATCTACATGTAAATTTGTAGTTTGTGAGAACGTATTTGCAATGCTGCTTTTCACGCAGTTGGAGAGAAACTCAGTGTTACCCAATACCCTGAGCTTGTGTGTGTGGAGGGCAGGGGCAAACCCCAGTGAAAGACAATGAAGCTGATCTGCCTCACATCCCTGAGAAGAGAAAACCAGGTGAGTACCATCTAAAATGCCTTAAGGGTAGACTTGCTCCCTGTTCTTCAAATAATTGTTAGAGATAACCCCAGCATTGGTGGCTTGCCCCCACCTCCTGTTAGAGTTCAGGCCTCAGTGCTTTAATGCTGTATGGCATGAGCCACAAATACCCTGTCCAGAGCCACCACAGTCTGTTCTGGGTAGATAATAGCAGGAACCAAGAAATGCTTGAGCCTTAATCTTTGTTACCAGTGCTGGCCTCCCAGGCCTCTGTTGGTCTTTTCCCTGCAGACCCATGGAGACAATAGATCACCTCTGTGGTTCAACACCCTTCACCATTGCTTCCCCAAGGCAGCACCTCTCTGGGTGACCCAGAACAGACGAGTGCCCAAAACAAGGGCACAGGGAGGTGCCTGTGAAGGCAGGTTTCTCAGCAAGGCAAAACCTAGAGGCAAAGAGAAGGGGTTTGTGTCTTCTTCCCCCTCATTTTTTCAATGACGGAACAAGACGGTCTTTCAGCAGTCCTCTCCATAGGCCCTGAAGTCCATCTCTGCCCACCTCCTTCCAGTTAGGGACCCTGCAGCAGCCCAATGGGCATTCCCTGCTCTTTCCAGCTCACTGACAGCCCCAGAAACCCTTGTCCTGCTCTCTGCAATGTATCTTCTTCTTGGACAGGAAACATTAGTCTTGAGAACTGCCACACTGTCTCCTTTTGACAGCACTAAACCATCTTAAAGTAACTCACTGACAAACTTGTCTCCATCCCTTTGCAGAAAGAGAGAGGGAAAGGAAGGACAAGTGCAAAGAATGCCTGAGTGCTTCAGGATGAAAATACACCGTTCAGGAATCGGAGCAGTCCTAAGCATTACAGAACTAGCTCATCATTTGGATCCTATGATGATAGGGGATGTGCATCTACACTGCCTGAGTCAGGGAGATCTCATTTCTTTACAAGGCTGTTGCTCTCATTCTTTGCCATAAACCCATATAAATAACATATGGTACCAACAGCGTCACTGAAACCTGCTGAAGTTTTGAAATGCCTACAACTTAACTACTAAAACCAAGCCACCTGTCCAGCGACTTCTACTTGAGCTGTTCCAGTTCACCATCCCTGTATTACTATGTTGGAACACCATGAATCTGTGTAGTCAGATAAAACATTCCTCCTGCCTTGAAGAAATACCATCTAAAGACGATGAATGAACACAAAGCAAAACTCCTTAAGAGGTTGTTTATCTGAGCCTCAGCAGTTCCTTGTTGAAGGACTGAGGGCAACATGTCCAGAGCAGCCTTTGCTTTGTGGTTAGCTGTGAACACGGGGAAGGGATGGTGTGACGTATATTTTATTGCGGTTGGAGAAACAGCTTGGGCCTGTCCTATGCAAGAGGATTTCTGAGTGTTCTCTCAATAGCCGGGATGCTTGTCCACGTAATGACATGACCAATAGCAGCTTAATTGAGGCTCCATTAACTCATTTTTTCTGCAGGTTACTTGGCTGCCTACTAATTTCCTGTTGCAACGGAGCCCTTCTTACTGCAGGGCCCAAAGATCCTTCCAAGCTCCAGTTGTCTAACTCCTTTTGTCCGTAGAAATTCAGCTACTGTTCCTCTCCATGTTCCTCTCTGGGAACTTGACCCATTTTGTAAAAGGCTTTAAAGAACCTTTCACTGGGTTCTTCAAAGCAGTCAGTATCAGAACTGGCAGAGCTTTTCTTGGGTATGCCCTGGCACTCACTAAGCAGTGAGCTGGTAGAAAGTGAGCAGACTCCTCTCAGAAAACAGTAAGCAGGAGGAGGAATGCAGCCCCTCAAAGAGGTCGACAGGACCATGCTGATAGCCCTGAACTCACTCTTCCCTGCACCCTTCTTGCTGCTTCTCCCCCAGTCCCACACCAGAGCTGTTTGTGCACCTCATGAAACTGCATATATAAGCCCGTCTTTATATAGCTACAAACAGGCAATCTGAGGCAAAGAGCTGATGGCACAGCTAAAGCATCTGCTACGGAGTCAGGACTTCCAGCTGCTACATCAAGTTATCCCACGCTGATCCTGGGTAAGGACCCCTTTCTGACCTGCAAAATCAGGATGTCTGGAAAATTAAATCATCTTCAACAAAGCATCTTAATATCAGTAGAGAGAAGGCTCTGGGAAGGTGTGACTCATTAGTCGTAACTTAAATGTGTAATAATTTACATTATATTTATATATAATGAGGATAGATTTATCATGAGGATATTTATATATGTATTGTAATTTATATTATAATCAAATTTATCACACTTCCATTATAATTCAATAAAAGCTTGATTTATATAATCCTCATAGGTGTAAAAAATGTTCTTGTTTCTGGATGCAGCAGCAAGGATGTTGAAATCTGACTGAATCTAACACTGCCCAAGATGTGAGAAGTAAATGACAGCTGTAATGCCAAAGATGTGCTGTGACCAACTTCTTACTAATGTTTACTCTTGTTCTTGTGGGTCATTAAGAGGCTTCACAAAACCTGGGACCTTGCTTCTTCCCAGGACTGCTCTGGCTTGCTCTGTAAATTCAGATCTGCATTGCACAGATCTGTAAAAGAATGCAGGCACAGAGCACAACATTTAAATGGGATTTAGACACAAGTCTAATTTCAACTTGCAATAACCTCATTCTGCTGTCACATCACACTAAGGCATCAAAGGATGCCAGCGCTTAGGTTTTTGTGTAGGAGTTTCCTAGGTTTCTTCTCTCTACCCTGCTTGGAAGGGCTTTAATCTAGGAAGTGTTTGCATAGCATATGCAGCAGATCAGCTCTTACACAAACTGACAGCTGATGCAAAGCATAAATGAAGTAGGTGTCACTGCTATTTTACCTACAATCCTGTGGTGAAGGGTACAAAACCAGAATGGGTACAAAATCAGCCTGGGCTGATCCCCGCAGGATTCACACCTCCTCCCTCTGAACAAGGCACAGTTTGCACAAGGCCAGGCTGTAAATCTCCCTAGGATTTGGAAGGGATGGAGGAGTGCTCCATTCTCATTTCCTCTTGCTGGGCTTTCCTGGTCTATTTCTGAAGTACAGCACTCTGCCCCGTCCTTCTTTCCCAGGGTTCAGGGATGTAAACCTCATTGGTAGCACTAAACCAAAATATTGACAGTATTTTCTTTGCTTTAAACATTTTTCCCAGTTTACAGGGAGATCTTGCATGGCTTTTGCCATGCAACAATCCTCCCAGTGCTTTACACACACCATGTTTGAATTCTATTTAGGATTGTGGACACAGGTAGGCAGCCATCCCCACAACAGTCGGCCTCTGGATTGTGAATCCTGGGTGTCCTGCCCCTATTTCCCTTAGGAGATAAAAGTAACAAAAAAGAACATCTGCTTCCAGCAGCTTCAGTCCAGCTTTCCAAGTTGGGTGGGGAAACAGACACTTTTCTTTAGTTCAAATATACAAAGTGCTAGCCTTGTGCTCCAGTTCAAGGGGTCTTTTAAGGCTGCAGAAAGCCTGGCAACAGAAGGTGTGATGCAAATTGAAGAGCAGAGGCAGAAATACCCACTGGTTAACCATGTGGGAATAAAGGGAACCAGCCAGGCCTGTCTCTGAAAGATGGGGAGAGCTTTATCCCTTGCTTGCTCTGCCTACGTCTTGGACGATAACAGCGTGCTCATGCAGGAACCCATGCAGTTCTCCCTGCTCAGCACAGTGAGTAAGACCTATTTCACAATTAATGCTGAGCTGATGCAAGCAAAGTGATGTTACACAGAAACTTAGAACTGACATCCAAAATGCAGGACAGGAGTAGATAAATGGAACAATGAATTGCATGCATTTCTGTATGTGTCAGCATTGAAATGAAGAAAGCCTGGCATTTTTTTGACGATTCAAAGCTGGTATCTATTGCAGCCATGTTTCTGCATCATCTAACACACCCAACCTCCATTCCCTTCTCAAACATTCAAGTGTCATGTTTGGCCTTTCCATTTCAGCTATACTGTGTCTACGCACAGCCTGTGTGTGGAGCAATTACATCAATAATGTGTCTTCCCCAAGGAACTGTTTTTTTAACCTTTCGAGTTCAAACCCAGCCTTTCTAGTACTGACTGAGCCTTGCTTCCAGTCGGATGTCTGGGTGATGAGGTGTGCTAAATGCATTTGTAGCTGTCTGTTCAGTGCCTTGCAGAGACCTCATGGCTTACCTGGGAAACTGAGTGGGGTTTGGGTAAGAAACATACAATTTTATTTATTAAAACATGAAGGAATATATCTAGTATTTGAACAATATTTTCTGTGTTCATAAATAGCAGACAAACAACCTTTTGTATGAGCTGCTGAGGATATGGGACATCATTATTCCCCTCTACAAGGGGAGATAAGGGGGGCGGGGGGGGAAGTTTGGCACTAGCAGGTTGGCACTAGTACCAGTGGGCTGTGTAGAGTTAAACCCCCATATGTACTTATAGCAGACCATTTACCCAGTTTCCTCCTTCACAAATCCACAGCACCCACAACTCCTACTAACTCTGATACAGATCCTTTGGTGTGGATTTAAGTGCTCAATTCAAGCTACTAGTCAGCTGAAAACGCCAGCCAAAGCAAGCAATTGACAGTGTTGAAATTAAAGCTTGGGGCTGTTTGCTGGTCACTCCTGTAAGTTATGCTTCAGCTGGATGAGAATTATAGCTCCTGTTTGCTTTAAGAAGAAACAAACGATTTAATCTCCAAACCTCATCCAAATACAGTTCTGCCCCAACACAGCAATGTGGCAAATGCACCATAAAGAATGTATTGTTAATTCTCAGACAGGAAAGCTGCTGACAGAGACAGGCGCTTACCAGAACATCCCGAGCCCAGAGAGAGCTAGTACTGTCAGCCCCTTGCAGCATCTGCGAGGCACCACAGAGCTGGAACCAACCTGGAGGAAGCAACAGGCTGCTCTTACTTCCCGCACGCATATAGCGTGCCATTCCCAACACATGCAGGGAATCATAGGGTCAACTAAGTTGTAGAAGACCTTTAAGATCACCAAGTCCAACCGTTCCCCAGCACTGCCAAGGCCACCACTAACCCCTGTCACTGAGGGCCCCGTCTGCACGGTGTGTGAGCACTTTCAAGGACGGCGGCTGCAGCACTGGCCTGGGCAGCCTGTTCCAGCGCCTGACTACCCTCTCTCAGTGAAGAATCACCTCATGCTCGGTGCATGAGCACCATCACCGCCATTGTAATCCCACTGGCTTCCACCTACGGAGGTTTCTCAGCCACGGAGCGCCACAAAACGGAGCTGCTCCCTCCGCCTGCCAGGCGGGGGGCTCCCGCCATCACCTCTTCCCACACACCACCGGCCCCGACGCCTGGTTGCCTGCCCTTTCCCGCCCACGGCACCTCCCGGGCCGGTCCCCATTCGCTCCAGGAGCTCCCCCGGCCGCGGTGACGGGGCCGCCTCCCGCTGCCCTCCGCGGTCCCGCCCGCAGCACACGCTCCTCACGCCTCACCTCACCCCGCCGCCCCCCGCCCGACAGCAGCCGCCGCACGGACCTCACGGGCCTCACGTCCCCCTGCAGCCGCCGCGCGCGTCGTCCCGGCCCCCTTCCCTGCCCGCCATTGGCCGGCGACCCGCCCGAACTCGCCGGCCATTGGTGGAAGCGCAGGGCTCACGGGCTCGGCACGCTTCGCCGGCGGCAGTGCCGCCGCGGTATGGGGCGGGGTCTGGCGGAGCCACCAATGGGAGTGCCGAAGGGGCGGGGCGTAGGGCCGTGCTTCGGCTGGGGGCGGCCGGGGCGGTAAACAAGCGCGGGTTCGGGTGGCGGGTGTGCAGCCGAAGCGAGCGGAGCCGGGCCGTGTGGGGTGAAGCTGAGCAGGGACAGGTGAGGCCGTGGCGGCTGCCGGGCTGTGTCGGTTCGGGCATGCAGGCCGCGGTACGGGGAGTGAGCACGGCGGGAAAGGGCTGCAGAGGGGAAGGGGCTGCGGGAACCGGGGTACCCGGTAGTGCGGTGCAGTGCGATGCGATGCGATGCGATGCAATGCAGTGCAATGCAATGGAGCGGTGCGGAAAGGGAGGCGGTACCGGTGTTGCCGCGGGAAAGACGCCCGTGCCCTTTGCGGAGCAGGGTAGCTGCCACCGCTTGGCCTCTCGCCCTGGGGGTCGCTCCCCTGGGGCTCCGTTGCCCGTCGGAGGGAGGGACGTGTGAGGGGTCCGTGGGGCAATGGCGGCGGCGGCGTGCCAGCGGCTGCCCCAGCCCCGAGGGGCTGCACCCAGCCAGGCGCCGGCCGGTTGCGGCCTTGTCTGTGCCCTTGCCGGGGCAGCGGCTGCAGGATGTAGCGCCGCACTGAGGTGTCGCCGCGGGCGGCGAGCAGCGGTGCCGCGCCGCCGAAGTTGGGCTTACGGGGCTCGGGGCCGTTCAGCGGCGCCTTGAGCTGTGTCTGCGGTGCGGGGCAGGTGGCTGGGCCCGGCCGCTCAGAGCGGGCCGCTTCCGGGCCTTGTGCAGCGGCTGGATCCCCCCGCCTTGGAGCAGTGCTCGGCTTGTAGGTGCGCGCCGTATTCTGCGTGTCCGGCCCGAAGCTGTGCAGTAGAATGGATGGAATGGGGTGTTCGGAGCTGCAGCGAGGGCGTTTTGAGACGGGCATCGCGGAGGAAGGTGCGGAGTCCTGTCCTGAGCTGGCTTTCCCGTGCGGAGCTGTTTGCTCCTGGGATTGTGCCGTGCGTCTGGTTGAAGGTGGACGCGAAATCTGTTGGTTGTTCTGAGCTTGCTTGTGGCTGAAATGGGGGAAGGAAGCCCTGTAAGACCTCCAGAGGAAATAATCTCACTTTTCAGAAGTGAACAGGCTTGTAGAGTCTTTGGAACAAATTGAACAGGAGTTAATGGGGAGACACTGAGTTTTAATCAGGCAGTGAACAAACTACCTGTGAGTATCTACAGATAGAAGAGTTTAGCTTGTATAACGCTGCTGTATAGTCACTGACCATCCTCATTTCTGCAGGGCTTCTTTACTAACACTATTCCTGATACCCCAACAGAAGTCCCACCCAGCAGGAATGTGAGTGGGGAACTTTGTATTCCCTTTGTGCAATGAAAGTACAGTCTTGCAGTCAGCATTATGAAAAATAAGTTGGAAGACTGCTTTTAATGCAAGTGAAGTAGACTTTTCTTTTTACTTTGTGTTTAGGTAAAGAAAAATGTAAGAGCAAATGAATTCTTTCAGTAACACAGAGTATTGCTTTCCTAAAAAGAACGAACCTTCTGCACTTTATTTCTCAAGTTGCTTGTCTTGGGTTGCTTTACTGAACAGGGGTGTATTCTTTGAGCATATATATAATAATTCTTAGCACTGGGTGCAGGAAACCGGCTGGGTCAATAGCAGCTCAATCAAAGAGTTGTGAAGGGGGTCAGAAATTAATCTGAGTTAAAGGCTCGAAGCAGATCAGTATTTAAAGCCAATGTTGCTGGTCTTGCATTTCTCTGCCATGTAATATGAACTTGTCTCCCTTTCATATATCGTCATCAGAAGCATAGCTGCAGTTCATGTGCTTACCAGTCTGTTGACTCTTAGTCCAGGAGACTTGTTTCAGTATCTTGTAAATGCTTTTCCTTTGCTTTTAGTTAGCAATGACCTTGGTAGCTTTGAATAAGATAAAACAGTTGTATGTTGTCCAGGGGGGTAAAAAATAGGTGTCCTGCTGCATGTTGACAGTGTCTCCCTTTTAAAAATAGTGTGATAAGTAGCAGAAGAGGTCAGAAGATGTGGAGAATTCCCTTACGTGTTTATTGTCTGAGTGCTGATCACCTTGTTTCCTTGCTGTCAAGATTTCTGTGCTGTGGAATGCAGCTCTGGCTACTTCATTTATGATCGCACAGGTTAATAATAGTTCATATTGCATCCATGCAGAAAGACTGGAACCTATTTTGGCTTCCAGTAGTTCTCTGACAGGCAAGTGGTGGTCTGTTGTTTTGCACTCTGTTGGGCTGTATTACTTTTCTAGAAACCAAGATGGAGGGGGGGCAGCAGCTGAATTCCTGCCTTTTGATTTCCTTCCTGTTAAACTGCTTCATTGGTTACAGAGTTTGGGCTTTTTTTCTGGTAGGTAAAGGTTAGTTTGTTCTTCCTGTGTGTGGTTTCCTGTATTGTCTTAACAAAGATGCTAGGGATGGCAGGCATCTTGTGGTTTTTATCTTGTGTGTCACTGTGCATGGTATAACTTGCTCGGGCCAGCTGGCTTGCTAAATGCACCTCAGGACTTGGCTTGATGCATGAATAAGCAGTTCTCTTATTCCTTCAGTGTGTCAGTACTGATGGATGAGTGGTCCAGCTTAGGAAGGAGGTAGTGAGTCTGAAGCAGTGTTTTTAGGTGTCCTATCTCCAGTGTGTATGTAGCTTTGCCTCTAAAACTGTTTAAGGAAGGAGTCTGGAAGAGGAAGCTCTTGGCTTATTGAGCTGTGTGTTCTGGGGCAGAACATCTCCAGAAGAGTAGCTTGTCTCAACTTGTTCTTTAGAAGTGCTTAAAGCGCTGCCTGTGCTCTGAGTGTGTGCTTTCCTTCAGTACCCAGAGAAGAAAGTTGTGCACCAAAATCCAAGATGACAGTGAAGCACAGTAGTTTGAGGGAGAAGGGTCAGTCAGCCACTGCTTTCTCATCCAGCAGAGAAGGCTCATTTCATTGACGCAAGCATATCTTTAAATTCAAAGAAGCTCTCAGTTTTTTGGCTGTCACTTGTTTGTGTCCATCCCTGTTCCTCTCCATCCCTCAGCGGACAGAAAAATGAAGCCTGCCAAAGCTGGTGACAAAGAAATAATGGGATACGCAAATTCTGCCCTTTCATTGCTCAGTTGTTTTTCTGCGCATCATTTTAATAGCTTTTATGTTTTGTCAGTAAACAGAAGTGTAGTGCTAAATGAAGGGTGTTAAATTCCTGTCCTGGGTTTAGCAGTAGCAGTCATTTTTTTCTCCTTCTTAGTGGCTGGTGCAGCTGTGTTTTGACTCAGCCTGGGAACAGAGCTGATAATACTGATCTTTACTCTGAGCAAGGATTTTGTGAGTCTCATGCTCTGTCAGGGAGGAGGGGAGGCCGGGAGGAAGCAGAGACAGGACACCTGACCCAAACTGACCAAAGAGGTATTCCATACCGTAGCATGTCATGCCCAGGATGTAACTGAGAGGGAGCCGGAAGGGCTAGTGCTCTGTGAGGCTGGAGGAGGTTTTCGGTCGGTGCTCAGTTGGATGAGTTCTCTGTCGGTTTCTGGTGAGATGCTGTATTCTTCTCTCTTGTTATTTCCTTTATCATTATTATTATTGGTGGTAGCAGTAATGATTTGTGTTGTACCTTAGTTACTAAACTGTTCTTATCTCAACCTGTGGGAGTTGCATTCTTTTTATTCTCCTCCCCATCCCTCCAGGAACAGGGGGAGGGCAAGAAAGGGGGGTTGAGTGAGTGAATGAGATGCGTGGCTGGATTTAAACCACAATTCCCAATTAGTTTCTGGTGTTCTATGAGCTTCTCACAGCATAGGAAGCACACTAGTTTCTCTGAAGAACTTAGCTGTCAGTCTGTGGAGTGGGCTTCTAGAAGCTACAAAATTGTGTGTCTGCTTAAACAAGTCTGTACACGTGTGCAGAGTTAAAACAGCCTTTTCATGCAAACTGCATCAGGCTGTCCTTTTCTTTAAGGCTATGTAGATCCTGTACATACAGACAATATGAAAGATAATCTGCTTGTGGTTTAGGTGGTCCCAGAGCTGTTTTGTGTTGTGCAGGTGATAGCTTCCACTTAGATAGTTGTCTCAGTGTGTTTGTTTTGCCTCCATAGTTTGTCCTGCTCTTCTGTGTAGATTAGATCTTTATGCAGCCCCTTTCATTGTTAGTCAAGTCTCCTTTTAACCAGTTGCACCCCTTGGCTCTCCTGGAAGTGCTGAATGAATACACTATAAAAGGGCTTGATGTAATACCCTGAAGTGTACAGATCTTTTGCTGTCTGAATTGTGACATGTGGAAGAAGTAAATCTTGTCTTAGTTTGATGTCGTCAAAATGCTCATCAAGGGAATAATCAGGACTAGGAAAGAGATGGAAGGGTAGTGACTGGTCAGTAAGCTGCAAATGGATCGAGTGCTCTTTTCAGAGAGCTCTTCAGAAATCGGTAAATCTAGACTATTACACTGCATTGGCAAACTTTGTGGAGCAGAAGTTGATGTGGCTTGGGGCTTACAAAGGTACCTATGTAGTTGCTGAAGACTTTGGCTCTCCTAGTTTGGAAAAGTGATACTTTTATGGTATATAGAATATGATTTTATAAACATCTAAATTCCATAAAATGTCAACCATAAACAGTTGTCTGAGGATCGTGGCAGAGCTGTAGCTTCTGATAGACCATGTTCTGCTTCAGCACTGAGATCAGTTTATCATAGAATCATGGAATAGTCAGGGCTGGAAAGAACCTTAAGATGTTCTAGTTCCAGCCCCTCTGCCATGGGCAGGGACACCTCACACTAAACCATGTCACTTGAGGTTTCATCCAACCTGGCTTTGAACACTGCCAGGGATGGAGCACTCACAACCTCCCTGGGCAACCC
>NDXB01007371.1:203053-222278 GCA_002631895.1 Agapornis roseicollis | reverse complement strand
AATGTTGCTTTGGGGTTCTTTTAAGCATTACTTTGTTTGGTTTAAGTGGCCCTTTTCTACATCTTAATACAGCAATTTGTTGCCTGGACTCCATAATGATTTTTTTCTTTGTAAATTGTGTACATACAGAATCAGTGAATGGGAGGTTCACTCTTTTGAAATATTAAACAGCTTGAGGCAGTTTCCAGGTCAATATTTTTAAGACACTCAAAAGCTTTTCTTTCTGTGATTGATATACTAGCATGGAGGGTGTGCGATTGTCACGTAGAACTTGGAATCAGATCTTTCAGTATTCATAATTACTCTCCTATGTTAATCTACACAGGGAAAGTGAATGTAGTGAAATAGTTTTACATTGACTTTAATGTCCATTTCCAGCTTGGAATCGGAGAATCTTGTGGAGGTTTGCACATTAGCAAGAACATAAAATCAGACCCTAAGAACTTATTTCAAAAATGATAATGGCCAAAGCAAAGACATTACAGCAAATGCCTTCTAAATACAAGATAATGTAGTGTACAGAATGGCTGATCAATGAGAGCTGGAATTGCTTTTACTCTCTGCTATGATTCTGCAGCCTACCAATTCTGTCTGTTCATCCAGTGGGATCCAGGAAAAGCTTTAAAAACCTGAGCTACCTATGAAGAGACTGAACTCAATGTTCTCCCAAGACTGCATTTTCTGGAAGGCTTCCCTGTTTGTGTGGTGTGGTTTCACTGCTGGAAAAGATGCTTTGGAAGCTAAATGCCTGAAGCTGTTGTTGCTAAAACACACTCCTACTCTGGCAATCCTAATGCACGCATGCAGAGCTGGGTGCACTGAGTAGTTGAGGGTGTGTTGGTGGGAAGGCAGTTCTCTTGTCCTCTGTCAGGTTAGTGTGTTCAGTTTTGGCTGGCTGTACCTCCTCTGTCCTATGTTGGTTCTGTTCCCTAAAGGTGCACATTAGCTACAGCACCTTGGCAGTAGATTATACCAGACAGCAGGTGACAGAGGAAATGATGCCATTGAATTAGCTACCTGTTGTACTTGTGACCTGGACACACTGTACTGCAGCCAATATCATAAACCCAAACCAGATGCTCTGTGACAGTTTATTGCCTACCTTTATCTATGATCTTTGCTATGCTTTTATTTTTCCTTGTGTCCAGAACACAAGGAGTTCCTTTCTGTATCTGCCTATTTTTGCTGGCACTTGACTCAAATTCCTACTGTTTATATCAAGTCACACCAAGTGGTTAAATGTTAAGACACCTTCCCATGTGTGTTAGTTTACTGCTAGGGAAAGGGGAGCATTCAATGGAAGTGCTGTATTTAAACATTAATCAAACATTTATTGTTGTTGAATGAATGACGTGACAAGGATGCCGTTGTGTAGGTTGTATCATGGCAGTGACAAGCTTTATGAGTATTTGGAGAATGGCTTTAATTAGTCTGATTATTGATAGGTGTGTTCGTGTTCTCAATGCTCATCAAATATAGCATTTTTCACCAACTTATAATTGGCAGTTTCCCATAGGAAATAATCATTATTGGTGTTAGAAAAGCACTTTGTACCTATCACATTTGGGAAATGAAAGTTTTGCAAAGGTCAGGATAAAGTGTGCCCCCAATTATGGTAATAAGTCATAGCACAAATGATCCACTGGAAGGTTTAATAGCTTGCTGAGTCCTCTTTAGATTTTCTTAGAGCAGGAAGTATTAATATTACATTTTGACACTGTACAGAAAGGTGAAAGGAAGAAACACTCTTTCTCTCTAGCTTCTAAAGTTTCTTCTCCCTACCTGTTTTAGAACCTGAATTCTTGTAGTGATTTGAGGGTGTTGAAATGTTGGGTGGTGTTTTGGTTTGTAGTGTGGGGTTTTTTTTATGGAGTTTTGTTTTGGCTATTTTAAGAATTCATTTTGAAAACAGTTTATTCCCCTTCTTTCAGTACCTTTAAGGAGCCCAGAGCTGCAAAAGACACCTGGTTTTGATGTCTGTGAATTTGTCTGGATTTGACAGCATAACAGGCTTTGAGCCCTTTGCTAAACAGAATGTGCTAAAATAATTTAAAATAATATACCTCAAAAATACTCAAAGCTATTAAAAATCCCCCAAAAGCTTGAGTTTCAAGGCAAACTAAATTTTCATTTTGCTTTTTACCTGCCAAATAACGTATCTCCTGTGTCCTTTGAGGGATATTGCACATTTGCACAGCACTCCAGAGATGTAACTAATCCATCCAGAAGTTTCCCCAACATCAGAGCCAGTCTACAGGATCTAATTAGTTAGAAATCGTATTTTCTCACTTATGTAACGCATCCACCAGCCACATTTCCTTTGAACCAGAAGGTCTGTGTGGCTTAAAATGGCTCTGTCTTCTTGTAATTTTGTGGTTAAAACATTGGTAAAAGGCTAGATGGAATAATTTACTCCGGAGACTGATTATCCTAATACACTGGCCGTTATTGTGCATCCACTGAGTTGTTAAAGAACCCATTAAGAGGGCAGTCTGAAAGCAAACATTTGCAAATGTCTCCAAATTGAATTAGAAATGTCTCTGGTAAACAAAATGTTTGCTGCACCGTGTTGGTTCTACTTAAAGGTCTGGCTGCATCAGGTACGTATGTGTTGTGACACAGTTTGAAAAGATAGAAGAGGCAATGAAAGAAGTAGCTCAGATTTACTCATCTCTTGTCTATTTTTTAAGTGTAGAGACATTTTTTCATTAAACATGTTTAAAATATTCTGTTCCATTTCAGTGTAGTGTTTTCTGTCAGCTTTACTTCAACAGAGATGCAGATGGTTTATTAGTCTTCCAAAATGAGCTGTAAATGAGGGATATTGGCATGTATGGAAATGGAGTAGAGGGTTATCTCTCATACACTGTCTCTCATACACTGATTTTATGAGCTGCCTTAAGAAAGCTGCTGGCTGCTGCTTTCCTGAAGGTATTGTTTTGCTTCATGCAGCCATTAGGATTACAGCAAGACTATCTTCATAAAATGTCTGTTACAAGAACAGTCCTTTATGACAATTCTCCAGAAAGCAAAGCCTTTCTCATGCAAGCATTTGTGTATTAACTACATTCTGGTGCAGTTGACCCCACTTGTAAATGAAGAGCAGGAGGGGAACAAGCTGTTGGTACACTTAAAGTTGAATCTTGATTATGTCCTCCTGTAAATATCTTTCTATTTTGGTCTTTCTTTTTTGCACTCTCACTTGCGAGGCATGCTCAGTGTTAAGTGCATAGGCCCTTAGTCTCTGCTTGCTTTTTATACTGAAGTTCTCTCCACAGGCAAATACTTTTCCTTCAGCGTGAACACCTCAGTTCTCTGAGAGGATATTTACTCTAGTCAAGTCAGCCCTGGTTTTACCTAGATCATGGTGTGAATACACGTAATCCTGTGTGGAAGGGGTAAAGGCGAATTTGTCAAACTTCCCAGCTCAATGCATACACACATAATTCCCTAAAGGATTCTGTTTTCTGTTGCCTACCTACAAACTGGGTAGTACAGTTCCCAACTAAATCCTAAGTTTTGAATTGCAGACACAGAACAGAAGATAAAAGTTAAGGTCCAAAAGTAGCTGTATTAAGCATATGTCATGAAATATACAGCAGCAATTACAATTGGCTGGATGTGGCTGTCCTTCCTCAGATAGCAATTCATTAAACTTTCAAAATGGTGTGGATTTTATTTCATAACTATGTGAACAATTAAATCCTCTGAAATTTTTCTGCCTGTCCTAATTATTTTCTTTCATGTGAAGCTTCCTAATGCAGGTCTCATTGCTGCTCCCTCTGCCAGTGAGTCAGGTGTGTCTCTTGGTGGTACTTGCGCTTTTAGATCAATGGGGACAAAGTGATCCAGTTTTTCCTTCCTTCCAGGTGCAATTATAGGTCTCAATATAATAAAAATAAAATAATTGAATATCTACAGAGGTTCCTGCAGCATATTTTCAATTTAAGTTGTGAAACTAAAATATCTTAATTGATAATCCCAGGAGGTTTGGGGCTTTTTGTGATCTCTATTTTCTCTCTGAGGTTCTGCATTTTCAGGGTATTGCTAGTTCTGTAAATTTAGCTATCAGTCCATTGTAATTTAAAGCCAAATCCTTCTCACAGTTGAAAAACAAATCCAGTGGTTTTACTGGAGTAGAATCAGATTTAAGGGGCAGAGCCTGAATAGACTTTAATTGTTCTAATCCCTGGACACCTTTCCAGCTTGCACGCTTCACAGGCACTGAAACAGTTTATATCAGTTGAATCTTCCCTCATGTGAAATATAAAGATGTTACTCATGAGTTTGCTATACAGCCTACTGAAATCAGAGGGATCAGTTTTTCCAGATGCATTAATGGGCTTTAAGAGAGATATTTGTCGTGATGGTTTGGTTGTTGCTGGTTTTGGGGTGTCTTTTGTTAGTGCTTCTTTGTTTTACCATTCTTTCTTGTGTTTCACTTCAATTTATTTAATTTGGTTGGCAAAACTGGTGACCTGATAGGGGCTTTTCACAAAGTCTTGCAGCTCCTGTGGCAGGTGGTATAGCCTGCACTGCTTTGATACCATCAGTGTTCTGGTGGTTGTTTTCTAAGTAATGCTTTGTTTTGGTGCTTATCTCATGTACACATGCCCCTATAAGCATGTTTATCTCTTGTACTGATGTGTTTTTACTTTTTAGTCCCCTGTCAATCTGTCAGTGACAGGTCCAGTGGAGATGGCACTGATCTGTGAAGCAGGAAGAGGTCATTTTTGTCCAGTGGCTGATCTTGGATTGCTCATACCACTTAGGAACTCTTCAGAGAAGTGTGCCCCTCTCTCTATCTGTCAGCAGAGCAGTTAGCACAGTGCACTTGGGATCCCTGTTGGTACCATGATGTACTTTTTCATTCCTGGTATTTGTTGTTGCAGGAGCTGTCCTGTTTGAAATGTTCTTGCTGTCAGTTCCTGTTTTTTCCCAGTTGCATTAAGATTGGAAGAAAGCTGGGAAAACAGAGCATCAGAAGAGTGTTCTGGTACAATAATGTAGTGGTACAATGTTGTTCTGGTGTCCTCAACATGAGGACGTGGAACTGTTAAAGGAAGTCCAGAGGAGACTGTGAGGGTGACCAGGGGCTGGAGCACCTCTTGTATGAACACAGGCTGAGAAAGTTGGGGCTGTTCAGCCTGGAGAAGAGAAGGCTGTGTGGAGACCTGAGAGCAGCTTCTAGTATCTGAAGGGGGCCTATAGGGATGCTGGAGAGGGACTCTTCATCAGGGACTGTAGTGACAGGACAAGGGGTAATGGGTTCAAACTGAAACAGGGAAAGTTCAGATTAGATACAAAGAAGAAGCTCTACTGTGAAGGTGGTGAGGCACTGGAATGGGTTGCCCAAAGAAGTGGTAAATGCTCCATCCCTGACAGTGTTCAAGGCCAGGCTAGACAGAGCTTTAGGTGACATGGTTTAGTGTGAGGTGTCCTTGCTCATGGCAGCAGGTTGGAACTAAATGATTTTAAGGTCCTTTCCAACTGAAACTATTCTATGACTCTAGGCTGTGTCAGGCACAGTGACAGTTCTAATTCACTGAGCACCTAGTTGATTTTTTTTAAGCAGGCAGGAGCTGGTGCTCTCACTGTAATTGTACCGAGCAGCTTCAAAAAGTGGCAAAATTAAATTTATCAGTGAGCTAACACTGAAAGAAACGTGGTGGAAAATGTGGCTGTTGGCAGAGAACAGGTCAAAGGTTTCTGTAAATTGAACACATTAATATGTCAATTTCTTAGAGATATGAAAACGTGTATCTCGGATCTTATTCTGAATTTAGCATAGCTGGAGCTAGTCTTGCTGTTACTTACTCCATGTGGTTGGTGTTAAAAGAAATACAGTCATTTTGTAGTCAGCTTTTCAGTAACAGAGCCCTGGATCTGCCCTGTAACAGAAAACACTTGAAACTGGGAAAGTTCTATCAGGCTCTTTTGTCAGGTGGAGGTTTGTGGAGAGGGAGATTTTGTTGTTTCCATACATGTGCAGAAGGACCAAGAGAGGTTCCCTCCCTGTGGCTTCTCTAAGTTGTAATACAAAACCTAAGCAAGTTAGAATAACGCTGGTGCCCCGTTAGACAAGAGAACTGTTTTTAGAGAGGTAATGCTAAAGAGTAGTATATGGGGAAAGCAAGACTAGTGCCATAGGTAAGCTACTGAGTGAAAAGCTCAGGGTGAATCTGACTGAAGTGCTGAGGGTAAAGGGCAGTGTTGCGGTACCTGACTCTTCCCCTTCAGTAGAGATGAAAGCCAGGTGATTCAGCAGGAGGTAGAAATTGTCTGCAATATGTGAATGTCTGTTCTTTGGTCCACAGATGTGCCCTGTGAATACACTCTGTGTCTGTGAGCAATGATCTTTTTCTCAAGTCTACAGCATCACAGATGTGCCTGTGTGCTTTTCTGTGTGGAGAAGGGCCCTGGGGATTATTGGGATGCTCTTACCATCTCCTTTGCCCTTCCTTTCTCTTTGCTGACAGATACAAAGGTGGAGATTGTGTCAGCTGCTGCTTCTTTCCTCAGCTTCCTCTTTCTCTTATACCAGCAGCAAAGGATATGATGTGCTTTTTCATGGAGGCTTTTCAGGTACTGTGGGGCTAAACAGTATTTAGTAATCAAAGAGGAAAAGCTGAAAAGTTATTCCAAATAATATTTGGCAAATATGCAAGAAAACTGTAGGGCAAGCTTAGCTATCAGAGGAGCTATAGTCAGTCAATTGTTAGCAGAAAGGGAGCTTGAATAAGTGACTGATTGTTTCCAAAGTATTTCAGTAATTTCAGTGTATGTATTCTAAAAAGCTTCCTTTTTTGCATCACTTAAAGTACCCCCTCATAATGTAGAAGTCAAAAGCCTCTTAGAGCCTGGCCATAAGGTTTGTTGTACAAATCAGTTTAGAAAGGAAAGAGACTTTGTCTGACACTGTTAAAACCAGCTTTGTTCAGTAAGCTATTTCCTGTTTGGTATGTATGGAAAGTTCTTCATCAGTGAAAGGTAAGGTCAGCATAGACACAGCCCACTCCCTAAATAATATGGAGATGGTGCTTAATTCTGTACTAAACAATAAACAGGGACAGTCCTGGTTTATTTACATAGAGATTCAGAAATAATTATATTGCCCTTCATTATTCTAGGTTTTATTAGAAAAGACATTGAAGACAAATAGAACAGTGACAAAGCTAATAATAGGTCTTCTATGGAATGTCACTTTTCTTATTTTGCCAAACTAGAACATTTTTACATCCTTGCACTTTTAAGTTGACTCTCCTGTAAAAGTGGAAAAAGGGTTATACAAAGATTGAATTGACATTTTATTTGTTGATTCAGAGATGCTTGGTTTTTTGTGAGCTCCAGGTATAATCTTTATTCTTTTTAGAATTGAAATAAATTGCCTCTGCTTCCTTTTAGTCACGAAACATCTCTACAGATGTTCTGTCCAGCTTGCATATTTACTGTCTTGGTGCTTGTGAGTACAAGTGTGCATGTACTTACCTGCAATTGAAGTTCTCAAGTCAGTTGTGAAAATGGACTTGATATTCCTGGAAATCACAAGGCAAAATGCTGTACTGTGAGGAACCAGGAATGGAACACATTGTGCATGCTACTTTAACCCAGAGTTTGGCTTTTTGGCTTGTTTCCTAGTGTGTATAATTCTCACATTACTGTGTATGTTTCTAGATATTTTATACACAGTATTTGGCCAAGTAATTTTTAAGACAAAGTAATGCTAAGTACAGGATGACATGTCTTATCTCCAAACCCCTGCGTCCTTCTGGCACATTAGAACCATTATTAAAATAGGAAGCTACTATGACAGTATTTTCTGCTCATTGTCTATTCTGTCTGTTCTTCCTGCAAGTGGCATGCTTGGCTGACAAAGCTAAATATTTCTAGCGTCCCTTTGGTGTTGTATTTTGTTTCTCACAGTAGTGGCATTCCACAAATGGTAATTACCATAGGTAGAAATACACTCTGCTGCAATGCTCTGTTACTCTTGCCACCAAACCCTCTGGCCTTGCAGAAGAGGGAATGGCAAAGCATTTGTATTCCTCAGGTTCAGTGGGATAATGCTCCACAGGGTGATCGTTCTTACTCAGCAAGCCTCCTGCTTTTCACTCTCAGCTTTTGCAGTAGGTGTTGCTGGTGTGCAGCAACATTGGGAATGGGCTGAGATTTCTGCATAGGCTCTGGGTGGGAAATTCAGTCTTGGAGCCAAGGCTGGCCAGGAACTGGGCACCAGATTTTACGCAGTGCCTCTGTGCTGGGGGAAGGCATGGAGGCACCAGTCTCACAGGGTGTGCTTTTGGGGCAGTTCTGAGCATTAGGAATTAAAGTAAGGCTTCATCTCTAGATATCTACTGCTGTGTCTTCATGGGAGAGGGGGAAGACAGTGGAAGAGCATGAGCTGGCCTTTCTAGGGCTTGGTATTTAGTGGTCCTTCCCTACTCTGCTGGTAACTGCTCACAGCTTCCCTAAACTGGGATAAATTTCACCCATAGTGAAAAGGCACGAGCAGCAATACATCCATCCCCAAGCCCTGCGGCTCTTTGGAAATCCCTGCAATGCAGTATGGTTCTGGATTTCCTTCCTCTCCTTTTCTAATGAAGGAGGGATTCACCTTTTCAAATATAGAGCAATAACCTTCCTCTCCTTCCTGCTGCTTCTCTCAATTATCAGGTGTGCACTATATCTAGGAATCTAATTTTAAATTAACTTGTCACCCTACATCCCATCTGTAGGGCTTTGCAATTTTAAACCAATTGCCTTTGAGGTGACTTTATATACTGTGCTATTAACATATACATATCAATTCTAGGGCACTTAGAGACTGCAGAATAAAATCCCCTCTTGAGCAAGACATTTTCAGAGAAAAGAAGTAGTTTGATTTACTGTAGAATGAGAGCTGGGGTGTGTTAAAACCTAATATCGAGTGGAGCTGTTGTATGATTTAAATAACTGTATTAATACAAGACATTTTAGGGCAATTTTAGGCTAGACACCAAGTGTCAGATGGACATTTTTTGTTCTTGGTGATATTCCATTATCTGTGGACATTTTAGTACAACGTAGGAGAGTGAAACTATACTTGCCTCAATTAGTGAATATTTGCCTGACCATCCAAGGTATTGACTTCTCCTTGAAAGCATTTTTATATTAATTTTATTAAAGAATTATGTAAATAAAGTGATGGGAGCTTAGATTGTAGTTGAGACTGCCAAATCCCTAGATCTTGTTGTATATCACTGTTAGTAGTGACATGATACAGAGTGAAACCCCTGTGTGATGCTGCTGTGCTTAGACTGTCTCAACTACGGTCCAAAGGTTGCAGTCACTTGAAGCAAGAAGCAGCAATCTATGGTTGGAAAGAGCAATGTTTAGTTTTACAGTGTAATGCATAGTTTGTGCTTCATTCTTGATCCTGAGGTAAACAGCATTAGTATTGTGATACCAAGACATCATTTTCCCTTGGATAAGTTTTTTCTTTCCTGTTTGTGCCCCTACAGTTGTATTCCTGCCAGTAAAGATAAATTGATTTGGCTTTCTATAGGTTGTGACGTAACTGAGAGCTGCTTTTAAATCAAAAGGGCCTCCCTTGCACTTGTATGACTGAAGAACGGAGACATCAATCACTTGAATAACCAGAAATGGGTAGATCTGTAGCACTTTCCTACTTGCCTGCAGGCATCTAACTTTGCCAGGCTCCCTTTTGAAGAAGAGGCAAGTTAGTGCTGAAGAGTGACTTGGAAATGTCAACCTGGGGGTCAGGAGCAGCAATAAAGGCAAAGAGAAGGTGCTTGTGAGGAAGACAGGGAAGAGATGAGTTTGGGAAGCTGTAGTGTAGAGGTAGGGAAGGGCGGCAGCTCGGCCAAATACTTGGATTAGTGAAGGACTAAACTTTGAACAAGTTCATAACTGCAAGGGCAAGATTTTACTGTTCCATTTAGAAAACAAAACAGAAAACTGGAACTGGCTATTTGAAAGCACTTTGGCAGATGCTAGACAAGTAGAAAAATACAATTATCTTTTGGAACTTTAGATGCTCGCTAAAGAGTGACAGCAAATGAACCAACTAATTGGTAAAACCAAACTGCAAGCTATATATTTGGGTAGCAAGAAGACTGGGGATCATTTACCCCAAAATAGCAGCGTGTGCTTAGGATTGTAGATTGGCCACATATCTGTCAGGAGTTTATTATGCAGGCCTTATTTTAAAAGACGGATATGCACAAATGCCATGTCTGGCTCAAAGGGAGTCAAAATGCAGTGAAATGGTAGATGATTGTCTCTAAAGAGAGCGAAGCGTGCTCTCTAAAGAGAGATCATGCCTGTAACAGCAGGCTCACAGGCAAACAGATGTCCAACCACGCAATGTACCCAGAGGCAAACTTGCAGCATGAAGTCTGAGAGGCTCTTTAGCTCAGTGACAGTGCAATATTTTCCACAGCTGTGCCTTAATAGCTCCTGTGTAGACCTGGTTGTATTTTATGGAGGGGTAAAAAGACAATCACATGCTAGTGAGAAGGAATGTAATAGTGGCTGTGGAAAGAAAGCTGAACCAGTTCAGAACTCTTGTCTTTTTTCTCCTCTTTTCCCCTATTTCCTTTTTGAAACTGTCAAGGTATAAATCCAAATATTTTTCAGTGACTCTTACCACATGTATCTCACAGCTCCGCACAGTTGCCTATACAAGGACAGATGAGTGTGAAGGATCTTGGACCACAGTTCAGCTCTCCTTGCTGCTTCCTTCAAGACCAGTGTTCTGCAATTACTAAAGTTTTGTCTAAAAGTCCATCCTTATACTGTTTCTTTGCTTATGGCTTAAGGAAAGTAGAATCTCTAACCATACAAATGTGCTTCAGATTAATACTGTGTGCATAGTAAATGCTACTCGGTGAGACCAAAACCTTGCTTTCTTGATATTTACTTATTTTTTTAAGTAAATGCATCTATTAGACTGACATTCATCTCTGTGCTACGTGTATACAATCATAAATGCCAACTCTTCCATCACACAAGTGGTTGTAATAGTTCAACAAAAAAGGTAAAGATTCAGGGTACATGTTGATGCCATTTATTTTATCTCTGATGTCACTCTATCATAAAAAGAATTCTTTAACAATGAAACACATGCTTTACGTAAGGAAACAGGGTCTACAGAATTATAATAATCTTAAAAAATAATCTTGGTTTGATTTCCTGCCCCACACCCTTAATTTGTTGTTCTGCTGGACCCCAAATGTTTCATTCTAGGAGGGGAAAAAAAAAAATACAACAAATTCCATGTGTGTATATATATATATGTATATATGTGTATATATATATGTATGTATATGTATCTTATATATGTATCTTATCTATCCATATGAATATATAAAATATATAACTACAAATAACACAATGTTCAACAGGGTTATAAAATAAAACCATAATGAGCTCTATACTGTGTGTAAAGAGAGATAAAAATCTATATGTTAGAGAATCACAAAATAGTTTGGATTGGAAGGGACCTTCAAAGATCATCTAGACTGACCTGCAATGAACAGGGGCATCTTCAACTAGATCAGGTTGTCCAGAACCACATCCAGCCTGGCCTTGAATGTCTTCAGGGATTGTGCATCCACCATCTCCCTGGGTAACCTGTGCCAGTGTTTTACAACCCTCATTGTAAAGTATTTCTTCCTCACATCCAGCCTGAATCTCCATTCTTTTGGTTTAAAGCCATCACCCCTTATCCTATTGCAACAGGCTCTGCTAAAATGTTGCTCCTTAAGATGTGTGGGTTATAGTTGTATGCATGCTTAGGTACAGGTACCTCTTCTAGAATACATGAAAACCCAATCTTTGGAGGATGAGAGAGAGAACAAAAAAAACACCAAACCAAACAGGAAATAACTAGGTTTTCCATTTTAGAACAAAAATAATCTGAGGAGAATGTAATGAAGTTTCTGAGGTTGGTTTTGTTAATGTACTTGCTTTCAGATAGGTCATATTCTTGTTTCTGATGTTCTTTATAATGAAACTGTGAGTGACATGGGCAGTAATAATGAAAATGGCATTTATTTTATGCTGTGTCTGAATGCAAGGTATTTCCTCCTTACTGGAATAGCAGTTTGGATGGAAGCAGAAGACTTCAGTTACTGGGGGGTAAGGTTATTTAAAGTGGCTACCAGAACCATGATGTCCTGCTCTCTTAGTGTGGTGCATTTTTGTGTCCTATTTTAAGAGCTTGCTGCTTTTATTTCTAGCTGTTCTTTGCTATTCTACTGGGGTATGATAATGGGAAAGCAACTGAAGTGAACCAAGCTTGACTGTGGATACCTTTTTGTTACTAAATTGAAAGCAAAAGGCCAGGATGGAGGTGTATTGCCTGGGGGAGATGCAAGAAATGTTATTTATACAGGTGAGTTCTGCTGGATGCTGGAAGATGACTTGAGCAGGCATCTGAAATGGCTCAGTGCAGGGAGCCAGTCATTCTGTGTGGTTCTTGGTCCCAGCCTAGGATTTCAAAGTTGGACCTTCATTGCAGTTAGGTGATAGGATCTGTCTTGGTTTAAGAGAAAGTCAGATACACTTGTATGTGCCCTAAGCACTAAATTCATTTTTGTTTCATAGAATCATAGGCTCAACTAGGTTGGAAAAGACCTTTAAGATCACCAAGTCCAACCATTCATCAAATCTAACCAAGCATAGTTTCAAGCTATGTAAAGAAGATGAAAGTAGGTATAGAAGGGAGGAGGGTATTCCAGCATAAGATGATACTTTGAGGTACCCAGCATCTGTAAGGAAGAGCTTGTTTTGATTTTTTGCTGTTAAAGGCAATATAGCTCAGGTTTTAAAGAATTACTATCTATGACTTGCAACATTTTTTAGCTATAAAGATTAATCTTGGTTTACTATGGGTTTTTCTTTCCATATTAGCAGTTTACGTTGTGGAAAGTTGGAGGGCATGGAAGCTTGCCAGTGTTAATGAGAGAGTTTTCTATTTTAGTTTGGGAACTTAGCAAAAGCAATTCATGGAAAAATAGTGTTTTATAAGTACGAACAGTGGCTGTTCTGCGTTATTTAGATACTTGAGCTGCCCAGTATGAATCTGTAAGTGCTGAAATAATAGCAAAATCAGTAGATTTATCGAGGAAAGATAATACTTGAAAACACATAAAGCTGTATGAAAAACGAAAAGACAGGTCTCTGAGACATGCCTAATGTGTATTGAACAGCCCCATCAAGTTTAACATTATGTTTGCCTTAATTACAAGCTGATATGATTCATTTGTACTAAGATGTTTCTCTGGGATGTCAGCTCTTGTCATCCTTCTTGACTAAAAAACCAGCTTTGTGATGGCATGCTGATAAGTGATTATCTTTTTGATTTATTAATGTAATAATGTACATATTAAACACCTCTTCTGTCAATTTAGGGTTTAAAAGAGAACAGATTTCAGGGTATCTGACAGCTGTGTAGTTCCGCTTCTGAACTCCAAGTGTATTGCAGCACAAATGCTTTATGAATATGTATTAGGGCAGTGTTTAAGCTTGCCCAGCCGTATTCCTACACTTCATTTATGTGTAGGCTGTAGGAAGAGTGCAGAAAGATTTTTCTCAGTACATTTCTTTGTTATTAGTGAAGTTACTTCAACTCAAGTTGATGAACATTGAGCTTTCATCTCTTCACAGAGCAGGGTGGCTCTTCCTAGGTAAGTGTTCACAGTAGTGAAAATATTAGTATTTCACTGACAGCAAACCCTCAAGTATTTTCTTCCACTCAGCATTTAGAATAGACCTGTAAATGTGTTTGATTCAGTGGATGATTTTACAGGGAGAGAACTTGATTTGTTGAACGCCATGCAGTGTTGTGTGTGGGACCGTGTTCATTAATGGCAGTGTGAGTAACTGCTTTCCTGAATTTATTTCTTTGTCTGCTTTTGCTGAACCAGAACTTTAATAAGCTCAATGTGTGGAAAACTGTTGTTAGTCTCAATTTTGTGGCTTCCATGGCCTTTAAGGAGCCTGTGCTTAATGAAAATAGAGATAGCTGAAAAATTGCTTTTGGGGGAAAGAGGAATATGTAGCGATTCTCATCTGTTCTTTTAACTGTGAGCTAAAAGTGGTAGAAAAGCTTTTAAAAGGTACATGTTAAGAGCTTTAACAAAGTACTGCTGCAGAGTATGTTTTATAGATTCCTTTTGTTTTCTCTTGCAGGTGTGATTCACTTCATATCACACTTTGTCATTTATTGTAGACTTGGCTTCCCTGCCCTTTTCCATAAGACAGACTATATTCATTTGCCTTCTTTGGAATGCCCTTGGTTATAAGAACATAACTTAGAGATAGGGTTTGTTCATCTGAGCTCCCTGGGACATGAGCAGCTGAAGTCTGTCTGTCTTCCCCCATACTTACTCCACTGGGTGCATGTGTTTTGCTTTTTAATATGAAATGAACTTTGGAGGATTGTGTTTTTTACCTCTCCCTCTTTGTGTGGGGGATTTTTACAATTTAAATGCCACCTTAGCTTTGAAAAATAAGTCTACTTTACAATGGAAATGTAGTGATTACCTAAAATGTAGTTTATATCCATAAGAAATACAGAAGAAATGTATGTTTGTTGCTGAACCTGTAAATGCGGTCACCTTTCTCCACAGTGGCAATAACCACTGAAGGATTGGCACAATCTTTGCAGAGGAGCTCATGCAACTTCCAACAATAGGCTTTTCCAGAGGCAGAGTGTGTGTTTTCTGTGGTTCAGGTCATTCAGCTATTCCATCTGTGGTTCACTCAGCTGGTCACTATGGAGGAAGTTGAAGAACTGAATACAGAATCCTCTTTCACTTTGTGTTCCTGCATACAAAAGTGAGGTATTAGGAGGGAGCACTACACATCTGAAGATTTTGAGAACATGGTAAACAAAGCAATCTTGTTCTGTTCTTTCACTTAAAAAAGTACTTCTTTTTGTGTGAAATCAGCTGAATCTAGCCTAGAATCTCTCCTGCAAATCCAGAAGACCTGCCTGCTTAAATCAGGACTTTCTGCTGCCTTCCCTAAAACAGACAGGAAAACCCAGGTACTGCATGTCTCATTCGATTTTGAATTTAGGGGTTTTCTTAAAAGAAAAGGTGTTCTTTTTGCAGCTAACTAACACACTTTACAAAGGTCAGCTTTTCCCAGGTTCTGCTTATGCACTCTGATATATGGGAAGTATTTGTGTCTGTTTACAAGGAGGGAGCTCTGTGCAAGTCTCAGGCAAATCTGCTTTTGCTTAAACTGCCCTTGGTGTGAGGACAGCAGCTGTGCAATGGGACTAGCAGAAGGCATTTTTGAAATGCTTTCCTCCAGAACCTCAGTGCTGTGAAAAGGAAAGTTCCTTCAGCTGGTCTGTGCATGTTTAATAGCAGGAGGACTGGAGGAAATCCTTTGTGACCAACCAGGTAGTAGCATGGGGACACTGTACTGTTCTCTCACACCTGGCTGCTGAAGTAGGTCACTTCTTGTATGTAAACTGCTTAACAGCATTTTTAGGGTCAAAACACATTGATGTAATGCAAAATTACAGCTGCCTTGGTTTAAAGTAATTTGCATTAAAAGGAATATATTCTTTAATATCTGTACATTTTTCCCCATGAAATCCCAGAAATGTTATCCCCCATCCTCACATGGCAATAACTTAAAAAATATTTCTACTTTTCATCAAACATACATCTGTTCCTTCCCTTTCTCATACTTAGCAGAGAAGATATTTATTCTAGCTGTGCTCTCATCTAATTACTTTTTCCTGGTATTCACTGGGTAGCAACAGCTGCCAATGTTCTGATCACTTATAATCATAAAATGTTCCACATGAGTTAATTTCTGTAGTTAACTTACATGGTGATTTGGAAGTAGTTGTAAGGCCTTACACTGTTCGCTGGTCTTGTTTCCATTTGACTTCAGAAATTCCCTTTTCATTTGTACTTTATTTGAATTGAAGAGTAACACATCAAGCCAGTGGTGAATATAGCTACAAGGGCTTAAAAAAGCCCTGTTCATGCACTCTCCTGAGCCTTCTGTGTTTCTCTGCCCATGTTTTCTTAGTATCTAGAAAAGAGCCATGATGAATACAAAGCATTTTGTAATGAATAACATCCTCAAGTACTAACTGCTTCACTGATTGCATCTTGTGTATCAGCCTTCCGGTAAAATGCAGCATTTCTAATGATTTCATAATGTATTACATGGGGGAATGAGGTGAATTTTTGAGAGAAGTTAATTAACATGCATAAAAATCTTCACCTTTTTTGGATGCAGAAGTAGCTCAGAAGTTATTTCATTGCATAAAGTAAACTTACAATGCAGTGGATGTTTCCAGATGTTTTAAATACTCCTTGCAGTTAAAGTGGTATGTTCTGAACTGAGATTTACACTGTTTTAAAGCCCAAAGCAACCTTAACACAACAGGAGCTGAGAGGGGAACAGAAAGAAAATGTTTGCAGAAGGCATAAAATTAGAGGTGAGATGTGGGATGAGTTAAGTAGAAATAAAGTACAGAACAAGGGCGCATAAATGACAAATTCTACATGCACAGAGAAGCGTAGATAGAGGATAAGGAGATAAGTTGTCTAGCTTTATGTGTAGGAGAGCTCTAGTTGCAACCCCACTGTGGAAAGGGGGTTGGAACTAGAACATCTTAATGTCCTTTCCAACCCTAACTGTTCTATGATTCTATGATTTATCCTGCCTAGCTTTGCCTGCCTGAAGCTAAGCATCTTTGAAGCAGTTGTTTTGGCTCCTTCTAAAGTTGCAGGAGAAAATAAGACACCTTTGGGGGAATGAGTCATCTGTCTTGTTTTAGACAAACATCCTGGGATGGCAGAACCTGTCCTCCAGAGCTGTGTAACATTTTGCATTGATTAGAGAGAGCTGGACATGTAGCTTAGTTTGGGTGCACAGCTCATAGGCTCCTGATGTACAGGGGAGAGAATTCAGCTGCATTAAAGTCATGTTCCAGCCTTTCATTTTCTCTGTAAAGCTAACTCTGCAGTTAAGGTGATTTGTAGTCCTTCATTTCTACAGTTACCACATCCAAGATCTACACAGAATCATTTTTTAACTTGTGTTACTGGTTCAGTTCAAGCAGTTGCTTTTGTAATTGTCCAGTGTGCTGAAAAACTTACCCATTTTGAAGTGATGCAGTGTGTATCTGCTGAATTTTGTTCAACATTGTATTATCACATAAAGTAACACTTTATGGTTTTTATAGGTAACAGTGGGAAATAGTAGGCATTTGTTTTAATTTTAGAATAGCTGAAAAAAGGCTCTGTTCTTGTCTCAAAACAAGCAGATAAAACCTTAACAGAAAACTAAGCTGAAAGTGCATAACACAGCTCTGTTCTCTAATGGCTGTATCTGCTAAAGCTTCCATTTGGTCTTTATCTTCACACATCAAAATATCATCTGATAATATTCACTTGCCTATGGCCTGCATAAATATTGTGATGATAAAGGGGGGCGAGAGCTCTGTCATGCTCTTCAGAATGGATTAAGAACTTGATCTCACCTTTTTGATGAGAAAGGTTGTGATTACTCACTGTTGAAAGCGATGACACAATAGTCTCTTTGGCCTTTATATAATTCGCAGTCCTGCATCACTTACTGACCTTTGTAGATTACAGTTTCTTTTAAGCCTCAAAAATTAATACTTTTTTCTTATATAAAACTGTCATTAATGGAATTACCCAGCACAAATGTGTCTCTCTCACTTTGCTGCCACTGAAGGAGGCTTTCACTCCAATCCCTGCTACTCATCTGTCAGTTTATTGCAGTGGGTCTGCTGAAGCCTTTCCCTCAGCCTCAGGTAGCTGCAGGAGGTGGGGAAATATCAGTTCTACTGCTCTGAGTGCTGGACTGCGTTCAACTCCACAGTACTTTCATTTCCACCCCATCTTCCTTACCCTCCTCTGGCCTGCCCTGCCTTATTTATGGTGCCAGAATAGAAATAGGAACAGAAAGGGAAGGCTGGCTGTTTTCAGTTCATGCACCACTGTGAAGAGCCTGGCCCACCTCCTTGATAAGACCATCATAGGTACTAGTGTAGCAGCTGTTGAGTGTCCCCTGAAGCCACCCTTTCTCCAGGGCAAGCAAAGCCTGGTCCTATAATTTCTTCCTACAGGGCAAGTGCTACAGTCCCTGGTGACCTTGTGGCCTCTGCTGGACTTGCTGCATTTATCAAGGTCTGTCTTATATTAGGAATCCCCAAGCTGGATGCTATTGCAGATGTGGTCTGCCAGGTGCTAAGTAGGACCTCTTAGCTGTGCCCAAAACACTGTTGATGCTCTCTCCTGCCAGAGCATGTTGCTGGCTTGTGCTTTGCTTGTTGTTTGCTGCCAGGAGCTCCAGATCTGTTCTGCAGAGCTGCTGAGCCCAACTACCTAGTTGTTTACCCATGTAGTTGTCAATCTCTCTGGACCATAATATCCCAGTTGGGATACAAGGAGTAGACCAACCTGTTCATAACTAATACATTTTACTTCTTTTTCTCATACTAGCATTGTACTTGTGCAAACCTTCCTGTCTGAAAGTGCAACCTCATCTATGGTCATTCATCACTACATTATAAATGGCTGAAGTAAATCAAAGTTACAGGTGATCTGCTGATGTTCTTACAGCCTCCAGGTTGCTGTGAGAATGTAGCACACAGGTATATGTCCTTTCCCAGTGTATAACCACAGCCTGCTACAGAGACAGGAGCTTCTCTTGCTCCTCTGCCCCATCCCTGGCTGTGTTCAAGGCCAGGTTGGACAGGGCTTGAAGCAAGCTGCTCTAGTGGAAGGTGTCCCTGCCCATGGCAGGGGGTTGGAACTGGATGAGCTTTAAGGTCCTTTCCAACCCAAGGTCCTCTGTGATAGTTCATAGAATCATAGAATAGTCAGGGTTGGAAAGGACCTTAAGATCATCCAGTTCCAACCCCCCTGCCATAAGCAGGGACACCTCACACTAAACCATGCCACCCAAGGCTTCATCCAACCTGGCCTTGAACACTGCCAGGGATGGAGCACTCACAACCTCCCTGGGCAACCCATTCCAGTGCCTCACCACCCTCACAGGAAAGAATTTCTTCCTTAGATCCAATCTAAACCTCTCCTGTTTCAGTTTGAACCCGTTCCCCCTTGTCCTGTCACTACAGTCCCTAATGAAGAGCCCCTCCCCAGCATCCCTATAGGCCCCCTTCAGATACTGGAAGGCTGCTCTGAGGTCTCCA